>JAVFBZ010157496.1:0-18269 GCA_032466195.1 Katharina tunicata | reverse complement strand
TTTACGCTTAAGTTCTAAGCTAGGCATGTCTGCACGTGCCAATAATGTTTCATATGAGCTGTGGAAATCCATAAAAACAGTACGAAGGCCTCTCTCTAAGAGTTTTTCAAGTCTAATACTCGAATGTGGATCGAACAAAACATCGCATGGCACACAATTTAACATTGACATTCAGAACTCTGCATAGTCTTTGAAGAGCAAACAATTGTCGCCCTGCCCGTAAGCACACTTGGTCGATTTTATCAGAGAAGTTAAGATCTTTATCAATATGTATGCCAAGTAATTGGCCTTTTTGTTCGTTGGATATAGTAGCCCCGGTGAGTTGAATATTAATGTCTTCAGATGACCCAGGTGTAAATAAAAGAAATTTGTCCGGGTTCGCTTGCATTTTATTGCTCTCAACCCATTTAACACATACATCACTTGCGTCAGATATTTGATACAGGGAGTCTTGAGTGCTTGAGTGTTGCCTACTGAACTTAAGGTATTGTGATCAGCATAATTTACAAGTGATGTATTTTTAATGGACATGGTGAGGTCATTAACAAATAAATTAAACAAAACGGGCCCTAGGACAGACCCTTGAGGTACGCCTTTAATAAGGTTTTGGTACTCGCTCACATTTTCTCCGAGTTTAACACGTTGCTCCCTGTGTCGTAAATAAGATGTTAAATCGCACAGACGTCTTTCAGACATTCCATATGCATGTAGCCACCAGCAAATCGTGGGGTAAACAATCGAACGCTTTGGAAAGATCCATAAATAATGAAGTAACTTTTTTTGTATTATCAATCGCTTTCCGCCATTCTTCAAGTATGCGTATCAAGGTGTATTGACAGCTGTATCCCTTTCTGAAACCGGAAATAAAAAAACACAGAGTCGGTGAAATTGGTGATCTGGTCATTTATACATCTTTTAAAAAGTTTCGACATGCACGTTAAAACACTGACGGGTCGATAGTTCGTTTTCTTTAGAGAATCGCCTTTTTTGAAGATTGGTGTGATTTCAGCGAGTTTAAGATTATTAGGAAATATCCCATGTTGTAGACATTTATTAAAAGCGATGGATAAAGAAGTCGAGATCAAGCCGGTGCGAGAGA
The DNA here is from genome assembly GCA_032466195.1 of Katharina tunicata. Taxonomy (NCBI): domain Eukaryota; kingdom Metazoa; phylum Mollusca; class Polyplacophora; order Chitonida; family Mopaliidae; genus Katharina; species Katharina tunicata. The sequence goes on along the minus strand of JAVFBZ010157496.1, from coordinate 17,170 downwards.
TTGATTGCACGAATGGCACGTTTATGGACTAAAAAAAGTGGATTTAAGTGAGATTGATAGGTATTGCCCCACAGGGTTATTCCATAAGTTAAATAAGGATATAATAGAGAATAATAAAGGATACAAAAGGACTTTCTGTTGATATAATGTTTAACATGAGTGATGACATCAGTGTTTCGGGCGATCTTTTTACGTATGTATTCAATGTGTGTTTTCCAGTTCAGTCTGTCTTTTAAGTATATTTCGAGAAATTTAAATTGTTGAACTTGCTCCACATCATTGTTACATATACGAACACAAGGTTTAACGGCCAATCGATTGTTAGTATTTGGTTGAATCAACATGAATTTATTCTTATTGACATGAAGTGAGAGTCGATTAGCATTAAACCATGCATAGAGTTTTGCCAGTTCTGTATTCGTGACATCGGCTGCAGTAACAGAGTCATTGGATGAGTATGGAACACTGGTGTCATCAGCAAAATATTAACATTTAATAAATCAGTTACGTTTGGAATATCATTGATATATAGGTGAAATAAAAGAGGACCCAAGACAGATCATTGTGGAACACCACAAGTAACCGGCTGAGGTCCTGAGAGAGTATTATTAAAGTTAACACACTGAGTACGACAAGAGAGGTAGCTTTTAAACCACAATTTAGTAATACCCCGAAAATCACAATGATCAAGTTTATTGATTAGAATGTTGTGATTGACCGTGTCAAAAGCCTTCGAGAGGTCCAGAAACGTAAGAATTGTATACTTGCTGGACTCTCTAGCTGATACAAGTTTGTCATATAGTGACTGAGTTGCAAATGAAGTATTATGGTTGGCACGAAATTCGTATTGGTTGTAAGAAATAATGTTATTTATATTAAGATGAAGTTAAACTTTATTTATTGTTATTTTTCCTAGAATTTTACTAACAACCGGGAGAACAGAAATGGGCATACAATTATTAACAAATGTTTTTTCACCCGATTTATAAACTGGACTGATTTTTTCAATCTTTGCAGGAATCTGATACGTTTCCTTGGGAATATGATAGATTAAAGATATGTGCCAAAGGAGATGAAATATAGCTTTTCACAAGTTTAACAATGGACATACTGATTTCGTCAATTCCAGTAGATGATGATGATTTACGGTCACTTATGACACTGTTCACTTCAGATGGAGAGACCCCAGTAAATACACATGTCGTTATCCGTCACCTGGATCCCGAGAAAATCAGAGTCGACCTGAGGTATTTTAGAATCTATCTCAGATGCAACGGAGAAAAGATAATAATTAAAGCCGTCTGCTATAATTAAACTGTTGTCTGTTTGCTGTCCAATGATATTAAATGACATATATGGATTTGTTTTTTTCTTTATTTAAAATTTCTTGAAGGACTTTCCATGTATTGTTGGTGTCATTGTTAACTTTGTTGAATTTGCTTTCAAAATTGTGTTGCCTGGCGAATCGAATAGTGCTGTTTAATTTATTTCTATATTTTCGGTATAACAAACGGTTTCTTTCTGCCTTATTTTGAGTTTCTGCCGATTGAGTTGATTTTTTACATGGATTGAGTATAATAATCTAGGTGTAATCCATGATTTCACTTTTTTCTTTTTGTTAGGATTTAGAGTAGTGATGGGAAAACCATTTGTAAAGATATCAGTAAATGTATTGTTAAAGGCCATGATTGAGGAATTTCCATCATCTGTATTACACACAATAAACTCCCGGTCAATTGTTTGTACTTGGTGAACAAATGTTTTTAAGCGTTAGTATATCTAAGGAAGTTTATATGTTTGGTGGGAATTAAGTTAGGATTTTTGGTTAATTTGGGGATATGAATAATTGGAAAATGGTCAGTTATTTCAGTTAGTCAGAAGCCGGAAAGAAGATTAGGATTGTGGAAATATTGAAAATATATTATCTATTAACGAAGCTGAGCTAGAGGTTAGCCTAGTAGGTAAAGTTATGAGCGGATAAAAGTAAAGGGATTTCATGGTTTCCAGGAATTCATTAAACGGTAGATGATTTTCAGTTTTAAACAAATCTATATTAAAACATTTGTTCCTTTCGGATGAACACTTAAGAAGGGCTTCGTTTAGTACAAAGTTAAACAGTGCTATCTCTTCCCCTGGGGGGGCGATAAACTAGTCCCACCAAGTATTTTGATTTACCTAAATTTATTTCACAAAAAATACATTTGGCACCTCTCATCTCATCAACGAAGCTAAGATCCTCACGGTAAAAAGAAGTAAGACTATCTTTGATATATAGAGCGACACCTCCAGTTTAGAACGGCTCCCTCCACCGATTGGGCTGGTACGCCATCATATATGTGAAATATAGTTAAGTACGGCGTACAAGCATTCAAACAATGTAAAAGTTTGAAGAAGCTTCGACGTTGGTTCTTTCATTGACAACTTAATATTATGCTCCGAATGGACTTCCAACATGTGACTACACTCCGACACCCCCCACCCCCACCCCCAAATTGCTTTCATAGAAGATTATTTCAGTTGAAGCCACGTAGTAATACTTTTTAGGATTTTAAGGGAAAATGAATATTTTAGTGAGCGAGTGAATGCGATGGCCTTTTTCCAAATGCAATGCCGTTTTATTTAGTTTTTAAATTTTAATTGAATAAAACAAAACATATTTTTTTTACGGAAGACAGAGACAGAAATGAAGCATTAGCTAACGATGAATATTATAAAATTGCAAAGACCATCATTATATCAATGATCCAATTGATCATATTAATTTCAAATCAATAATGGTTATAGTCGATTCACTGACAGATGACAGGATTAGTTTTTAGATGAATTGTCACATTAACTTTCCGTCCTCCAATGTTTTTCTCGGACACCCGTGGATAATATTAAATAAAAATGTCTTTATAACTGACAATATTCGAGATAATTTCAACATCATTGTCGCCATGATTAATTGGTGAATAGTCGATCAGCAGGTGTTGCTTATTTGGTCACGGCTTGGCTGACAGACAGTCTACGAGACAGACGTGGCTGTTGCCGAGCAAGGACTATCCAGTGCATGCGTCTAGCATTGTCAGTTTCTCGCCCACTCCAACTCACAGAAAGGCGTTTATGATATTCCCTGTCACTTTTGTGCAACTATCGACGGTAAAGAGTTGTTGGGTTAAGGCCGCACTTGTTCTGGCAGGCTTCTCATTATAATCAGCTCGTTTTCAAATCATAAGCTTTAAACAGTTGGGTGCAAGGTGTCACAAATGTGTATATTTTCGAAGAACATTTGGAAATGGATGAATGTTTTATAGCATTGATCACTAACAGATAATCGTTGCTCTTATGTTATACACAGCGAGTAATCCGTTTATTGCATGTTACTTTGATGACACTTAAGGACCTACTTGACGTCTGAACACACCCTAACAGGAGAATGGTGAGTGTTCTGCTTTACTTTCTATTTTGATTGTTCTCCTTCAGGTTTATATTCAGTGTTTGATGTTTTATTGACGTGGCTTAGGTCTATATATCTTAAGCGCTATACTTCCTTACCACACATACAGAAACGAACAACCTTGGCTGACTATAAATTAAAAAAAAAATGATTTATTTTATGTTTGTAATTGATATTTTATCGATTCGGCTTAGGTCTATATATCTTAATCACAAAATTTACATACTACCCCTACATAAACGAACAACCTTGGATGACTATACTTTTTTTCAAATTTACTTTCTGTTTGTATTTTGATGTTTTATTGATTCGAATTAGGCTTATATATCTTAATCACGATACTTACATACCACACATATAGAAGAGAGAAGATTCCAGATTGTAGCCGCCGTTATACACGGGCACCGAAAAGGTTAACTAAATTGAGCGGCCTCTGACGCGGATCAGAGCCGGCTTTTTTTAGTTTTGAGGTTTGCGGTTACACGTCATCCCAAGAACGCCACCTGTAGATGACCTTAGCTGATGCTGATTAATTTTTACCCATTAAATTTGATGGGTGAAGAAAGGCGAGTTATTCTGATCGGATCAGATGAAGTCGGCCTTTTTCTGCCGTGTAAATGCAAAACTAAATCTGATCCGGATCAGAGCCGGCTCATACCCACCAATTTTTGCCCGTGTAACCACAAGCGTCGCAGGAATTTTGGCACACTGCTAGTAAGCTTAAAAACAGCGAAACAAAGGAAAACGTCATTCCAAGAGCGCCACCTATAGATGAACTAAACTGATGCGGATTGCTTTTTACCCATCAAATTTTGTGGTTCAAGAAAGGCGGACTACTCTGATCCGGATCAGATTAAGTCCACCCTTTTCTGCCTTGTTAACGCAAAACTAAATCTGATCCGGGTCAGAGCCGGCTCAGACCCACCAATTTTTGCCCGTGTAACCGCAAGCGTCGCGGGAATGTGGCACACTGCTATAGTTAGCTTGAGTGAATGTCGAAACAAAGGAAAACGCCATTCCAAGAACTATTCTGATCCCGATCAGATTAAGTCCACCCTTTTCTGCCTTGTGAACGCAAAATTAAATCAGAGCTGACTCAGACCCACCACGTTAAGTTCATTATATAAATAGTATTTGGTTATAGGTGCCGGAACTGTCAGCGGTTAAGTGTTCGGGTTTTTTTTTTGCGTGTCACAAGATTATACAAGATTTATTGACTGTATTGATTTTACTGGTTGTAAATTGGCCATCTATTGCTCAACTTTTGATACTGATATTTTAAGTTATAATTAATTTCAGTTTTAACAATAACATTGCCAATAATGGCAGAAGTATCAGTCCTTTTTATATTTCATAATTTATATATTTATCCGGCGGAGATTGACAGTGACAAAACTTGAGTAATCCCGTGCATACGGGCGAACATCAAGCTGCAATTGGTGGCAACGTTTGGCGAAAGTGTCTATGTTATTCGACGTATACTATTGCATATAATGTTATTTCGCCCGTATAAGGATAAAATATCTCCAATTCACACTTATATTCAACTCGTATTGAAGACATGTACATGTGTGCAAATATATACCATTTATATATATCTAGGCTATATATCAAATTTGTGAGAATGTTCTGTATGATCGAACGGAGGATAAAATCCTTGTGCGTTGTGTTATGTTTTCTGGTTGTCCCTATATAACTGAATTTTATTTCAGAGAAAATCAATTAGAACAATAATTAGAGTAGACCAGATGTCAGTGTTATAATCTTCTCTAACACTCTAAAGAGATTAAATCTGCGGATCTCAGATTATCGGCTTAATCTGTCTTGACGTGTGGTCGATAAACATGTTCTGTCCCATCCAGTACATTCACAAGTCAGAAGATGGAGTTAGCCTGGCGTTTGTTGTTTTTCGATGGCAAGGCGTCCTTGAAATCACTAAATAGTCACTCGCGATTAGGATGTCTGGCGTTAACTTACTTTTGTTGTTGTTGTTGTTGTTGAAAAGTTCAGTGTCAGAGCCAACCAAAGTCACAACCCTGAGAATTGGTAAACAACCTATCGTTAGTTGTGACTGTGTTCTATTGTGGCCGTGTGTTTTTACCGGGCTTGCAGTTTTCCATCGAACACCTTAGACACCGAGTCATCTTGACAGTTAAATAACATTGAAAACAACGCGAGTCAAAGAAATATCTTACCTAAAAGGCATACACAAGTTGAGACGTTAAACGTATATATTAATCTTAAGATTTAGGTATCATTGATTGAACATCGTCTTAGAACCGAACCGAAACGTCGCGCCGTTATAAAGACAGCAGTTGTCATCCACAAAACCTCAAGTTATATATTGTGCTAAGCTATTCAATAGGGAACAAACACCGCAAAGGGCCATCCGTATACACACTCGAGGAGACCATTCCATGTCTGATCAAGAAAGTGAACATCAAATAGGACTGTATAAGCTGAAAACCAACTTTCGTGATCATTGTTTACTGTGTAAAAAACAAATGTCATATTGACCTTTTTTGCACAGCACACCTATACGAATGGTCAATTGCATACGGAACTAACACTGAAAGCTGACTTGCCCTCACTTAACAATCCTATCCAGGTAAATTCAGTACCGATTTTCCGTGTTTTCGCCCTAGCACAAACAGAAATATTATACCCTACGGCAAAATGAGGGTAAACAAACGGTTATTAATTCGGTTTACTTGTTCCCAACTGTCTACAATACCCAGTATATGATATCATGACTAAACATAAAAGCCCCACGCGCTAGCCGGTTACCGTGAGGAGATAGATCGATGCTCTCATTCAAGTCTAACTCGCGCTATCCGCACTGTTTATAGTCACCTTACAAAATAAATGCAAATTTTAGCTAAGAATATTCTGTTCATTAAGAAATATGGTTTGAAAACAAACATTATGAGAGAAGAAATAAAAAAAAACACACACAGATAACATTTCCATATTGAACAATATTTCTATAGAACTGAAGAAAAACAGCAGAAAGTAACAATGCGTATGATTACATCTTTGTTTTGTTTTGAAGAAATATAGAAATCACACTGTCCGTCCGTTCGTCCGTCCGCCTGTCGGTATTCTTGTCGACACTTCTATAACAATGTTAAATATATTTTCACATAAGGTGGCGTAACAGTGTAATGGGCGAAACCTTCTTGGATCTCATAAGCAATAATGAAAACACTGGACAAACCGCACCGAAGCGGCAATCTCGTGCTCATCTGGTAAAAGAGCAGTAAGCCCCAGGCGCGAACAGTTGAGTAGTTTGTCGGTTCTAGCATGCGTTCACTGCAATATTTATTTATTTATTTATTTATTTCTTTATTTCTTTCTTTATTTATTTATTTATTTATTTATTTATTTATTTATTTATTTATTTATTTATTTATTTATTTATTTATTTATTTTGTTTGTTTATTTATTTATTTATTTATTTATTTATTTATATATTTATTTATTTATTTATTTATTTATTTATTTATCTATTTATTTATTTATTTCGACAGGGTAGCCTATTCAGTGTTTCCACTGTTCTCCCACAACCTGTGGTAATATATACAATCATAACATATATACAGCAATAACATATTGACAATATACAATATAATGTGAAAATTGCATAAATGAAAAACAAAATAAATGCATATATATATCACAGAAAATTACACCTTGTCCTAAGTTGAGCGTTTTGGCAAGCCTCAAGATATAAATATACAGATATATAATTAAACTGTAGTGTAAATAATTTATTATAAGACTTCATATGTGGTAATGTTTAAAATATATTCTTTTAAAATTCGTAACGTCGGTTTGAAATAGTGTCGGGGGTTACCGGTTGTAAGCTAAAGCACACCTGTATTGGAGAGTACGCTTACCTACCTCAAGTTTATTTTGCGTAAGAGTCAGCAAGCCATTATGTGCAGAGCAGGTATTGTGCTCATGGGTATTTTTTAACTTTTTTTGGTATTTTGTTTTAAGATGTTCAGGACATTCTCCTTTAATAAAGCTATGTACAAATTTACAAAGATTAAAGGTTTGGCGATCAGGTAAGTTTTGCTATTTAACTTTTAAAAACATTTCGTCTGTATGGTCTCGTCGGTGTTCATTTAGTATGACACGCGCATTGAATTCTTTGTAATTTTGCTGAAAGAGATTTCCCACAATTAGACCATATAATATCACAGTAGTCAAAATGGGGTAGGATGATGGTATTATATATAGTGATAATTGAGTGGTGATCTAAAAACTTCCGAACACGAGACAGAGCTGCAATTCGCTGAGAGATTTTACCACAGACTTTGCTAATGTTAGTAGCCCATGATAGTTGTGGGTCAAACCAGAGGCCCAAATATTTAAAAGTATCAGCGTGTTCTAGTAACTCACCACCCACTTCCACCTTTATACCGTCGCTACCTTTTAAACGCACTGACGTAACTAATGTCATACACTTTGTCGTTTTGAGATTCAGCGTAAGTTTATTTGAACCCAGCCAATTGTAGATGTTGCCCATTTCTGAGTTTAATGTATAAGAAAGGTGTCTCGGGTCTGTATGACAGTAGAATAGAGCCGTGTCATCGGCGTATAGACAAATTGTACCATGTTTAATGACACTCGGTTGATCATTTATATACATAATAAAAATAAGAGGGCCGAGTATGGACCCTTAAAGGACCCCATATATACTTCACTACCTGTACGTCAGACAAGCAATTATTTATGACAGTGGTTTGCGTCCTGTCTGAACATGTAGTTGGTGAGCCAGTCCAGTTCCAATTCCAAAATCCCCAAGCCGCTTAGTTAACCATTTTCCTCAGTATACTGTGGCCCACCGTGTCAAATGCCTTTTTTCAAGTCTAAGAATACTGCGCCTGTCAGTAGACTGCTGTCCATATTTTGAAGAATATAATCGGTGACATTGGCTTGTTGAGTTTTTGGGACGGAAACCTGATTGACAATTTGTTAAAAGTTTATTTTCAGTTAGAAACGAGTATAATTGCTCGTGGACAGTTCTCTCTAAGAGGTTCATGGGAACAGACAAGACCGATATTGGTCGATCATTTTCAGTTTCTTTCTTATTGCCATCTTGCCAACTGGTGTTATTTTAGCCTGTTCCATTCATCAGGGAGAGTAGCTCTTTTCAGAGACAGATTGAATATTTGGATGAGAGGCGAGGCGATGCACGAAGCGGCACTTTTAGATAACCTCCTGTTCAAGCCATCGATTCCAGTAGGCTTACCAATAGACCCTTTTCACGGAAGGGGTGGCGCTGCGAAATAACGTGAGGTTATATGCTCTTCAGACGCCACTCATTGTGACGTTATGTCCATTCATGACGTCACCGTACTGTACCATTATTGCCTTTGCGTCAGTGGTGAAGAAACCTTTGTGACGCTGCATATGACACGTCATCTCTAACGTCAAAAGAGCAGATCGCCTCACTTTGAGTCCAACATGGCGCTGAACGTGCGATTGTAAGCGTTTAAATATGAAAGCAATATTTATACCACTGAACTCAAAATGGATGCCAGATTGACTTTCACTAAAAGGTTGGATGCTGTTCGGCTTATTTTTATATCCCTTTTACTTGTCTCGAAGCAATGATTGTTTAAGTAACAGAAGACCCTTGCGTATCTACTCAATAAAGGGACCACCGAGTAACGTACGCGCTGTGTGTTATTCTCTGGAAACAAGATGTGGCACTAGGAAACATTTAAAGCCTTTTTTAAGCATTTATACTAAAATAAATGGCAAAAACAAGACTCTACTGAAACACGGTTTGTAGGGAGGTGAGTTGGGAGCAGAATTTGGTTGTATAAAAAATCTTGTAACCTCGCGCTTGTCTCATAGATATGTCATATTGCTGAATGTCTTACGATTGACTGCTGACTGAAATATCTATTTTCTATGGTATTAAACCTGTAGGAAGAAACGACATTTTCGTTTGACATATTTGTAAGTTAATACTGATGACCTCTATCAGGTGGGTCAGCAACACATATGCATAATGATTGTTTTAACTACTGAGGAATTACATAAGCCAACTCAAACAAAGCTTTAATAACATAAACAAACAATCCGACAACTTGTTTTAAATCTAACATGAAAGTATTTTATCGGTCCAGAGAATAAAAAACCGCCCCAGGACGAAGGAACAATCCTTTCACAAACAATCTAAAAAATTTTTTTTCTTAAAGTTGGGTTAGGAAATAACTGTGAAGTGACTGTCGCAAGTATTGGGCAATACTTAAACCTTAATATATAATGCTTCTGTAAGTGAGTCACTTGGCTTATAGTGACAATAATGTACCGGTAAATGGCTGAGTTGTTCGAACGTTAACAGAGGTTTAAACGAACGGAAAGAAACTGTGGTGTACTGTTAAAATGGTTTTTAATTGATACACCTTTTCACAGTCAGCCCCAGATGTATTGTTTTGTTAACTGTAAAGTCGTGGCGTTCTGATATAGTGATTTCTAATTGATACACCTTATTACAGTCTGTTCCAGATGTATTATTTTATTATTTTGTTAACTGTAAAGTCGTGGCGTTCTGATATAGTGATTTCTAATTGATACACCTTTTTACAGTCTGTTCCAGATGTATTATTTTATTATTTTGTTAACTGTAAAGTCGTCGCGTTCTGATACAGTGAGTTCAAAATGATACACATTTATCTATGTTGTCGGCTGTACGATGCTTCTAAGGATAAGGCGCCTTGAGGTTTGCGAGATTAGTGCTAAAATGTAAAATGTAAATGAAATATTGTAGGCGTTAGCGCACATGTACTCGTGCCCTAGTGTATGTCCAGGTACATTCTACATTCTACAGCAATACATCCAAAAAAATCCCACCACATCTCATCCAACAATTGCCTTGTCCTTCGGGAATTCTGTTCCATATGGTCAAGCACAACCACTAATGATGTTTAATGTACCACGATAACAACCAATTGAGTTTATCTCACAGATGATTCGTCATTAACAATCAACACCTAGATTAAATATTCATGAGATTACCCAGCTATTCTCTCGTGGGTTTTAATTGGTCGGCCTCCAGGTATCAGAACACTATGACGGATGCAAAATGGTTAGCTAAAGTTCATTTTGATCATTGTGATAAGGTAATTGAAATTTATGTTGATTAACCAGTGCATAATGTGTTTAAAGAAGTATGACATTAACAGCATCGGTGGACGCAAAGTTCTTGTCGGATTGAGCTACATTGTATAGCTACTCAATGGTTTAAATTATTAAGTATAAAGTGCTGATTGTAAGAACTCAGATAGCTTAATGTATAACAATGAAGTTCAGCTTATAGGTTATAGGAAAGTCTGCAGTAATCAAATATATAGAAAAGTGCGAAAGTATTAACTCAAAAACGATTTTTAACCAAGGTTTGCATAAAGATTAGGAAGTGATACATCCGATTAAAATTACCCTGAATCCTCAACAAATTCTACCCTTTTACCACTTAAAAAACTACATGTTTTGCAAAAGTGAAGAAAAACAATCTTGAAAGTTTACTACCGGAAAATAAAAGCTTATATTCTAAACTTGTTCCGTTTAGGTCAAATTTGTTGAGGATTTAGGGTAATATGCTGTGCTGGAGTTAGCACATCGTTAGCAAACCAAAATAATCTGAAAGGTTTCGACTGCTGGCGATTCTATGCCTGACCACGGGGCCTTGGTCATCAGGTCAAAGTCTGTGTTATTATCTGAACTGTTCTTACTACCATAGTTTTATTACTACAAACGAAGATATTTTTTTTTTACGAAAAACAGTTTATTGTAATTATCTCCGTCAAATGTCAATGATTGATATCATTTACACTGCGGATTTTAATTTTGGGGTTGCTTTTTTTTAAATATCTGTAATAAATTTTGTTTAAACTGTATAGAGACATTTCGGAGATCTTGAATGTGTACACGTGCACGTCCGGATGTTCAAGCTATGTTGACATGAAATAAATATAACTACTTCGTTATTGTTTGTTGTTGTTGCTATAAATGTACTTTTCGGAAACCGTGTATTTAAAATATTTCCAACTTCCTTAGAGAGAAAAAACATTCTCAAGACCATGTTTTATTTGATAAAGCTTTGCTTCTAGAATATGTTATATTACTTTTCCAATGACAGAGTATACTCGAACAACAAACCGGGACAGATTTTATTATACCAAAAAAACACTGAATTGAGATTTAAATGGGCGTACGTCAAGGATGAACAACTACTCCAATACAAAAACATCACTTAGATGGACTTTCAACTTCTGGGAATATTCTTAATTTTTTATATTTTTTGGAATATTTTTATCTGTAAATTTTTTTTGTTTAACCTGTTAAAATTAATGTGTCGTAATTTATACAAATATACCCAGAAGTTGAAAACCCATCTTAGTCATGTTTTTGTTATGTACCCAGCTTCTAAATACCGCTTTAACAAGATACTCCAATACAACCAATAACATGACCATGAGTAATGTTGATATAAACGTTTTCCAGCTTCCAGATGTAATTTTTTCAACCTTATTTAAATATAACAGAAGCTGGAATCCATATATTGTTTGCTGTTGGCCACTTCATTTCTTAATGGTTCTCGAAGATGAATGTAAAATCTATTCATTCTTCAAACTTAGTCGAAGTGGGGTGGGTCTGCATGGGAGCAATTACAGAGAAACACTCTTAGTAAGAAGGGTAAATGTCCTTTATGGGATCAGCGAACTTAGAAGGTCACAATACAGGGGTGGTGGTGATCATAACTTATTCATACTGTGTCAACTGATCATACAAAACTATAGGAATATTGATCATTTTCTTCGAATATTATATTGTTATTGCCCCCAACTGAAGAAAAAATAGAGAAATGCAAGTTCAAAGAAAACTCAATAGATATTTGAAGCTGATAGAAAGACCCAAGGATCAATATTTATTGTGTTTTTAGTATTTAGTGTTGTGGGGCCTAAGCAGGGGTGGATGGGTAGTATCATTTACGAGTTTTCCATCCATCTGTCGGTAAAAATAGGTTTGTCAAAAGTTAAAAACATTCTGAAGACATTTCACACACATAATGGCTATCGGGATTATTAAACTTGACGTACAGTGTTTTGTTTTTTTTCGTGAAAATGTTTGGATGATTTTTGTAACATTTTTAGTTTTCATAACGTCAATACTATCGAAAATATTTACTATTGTGCTACGGTGTGTTAAGGTATTAATCGATAAAGTTCTATATGAGTAATTTATTATATCTTGTGAAAAACCTTTCTGTTGTTCTACTGCCCTTTTACTTCGACTCTTTTATGACTCCGATGGTACATTATTAGGCCTACACACATTAACAGAACATTGTCCGTTAGAATTGGAGAGATATCGACTCAATTGAAGAGAATCGCCGTATACAAGTTCAAGGTAATCTCATTGGATATTTAACCTGCATAAAACGACCCATGTATAAAAATAAAATAAAGTTTGCGGGAGGAGATCTGTTGCACGTGTTCTAGTATTATGTCGACAATTAATGGGTTTTGTCAACATTTATTGAAAAAAACATCGTAACGGATTCACAACGGATGTTTTAAGCTTAGTGTTTAATTGTTAACCTCATTAAGTTAGATATATGGCGCCAAAATTTTTTCGTTTTTTTGGAGAACTTTTTCTTGCAATAACGCCAATATTTACTAATTAGTATTTGTATGTTTGATCAGTGGACATTGTTCTTTATTAATAATTTACAATATTTTTTGTGAAATCGTGTCGTACTGCCTTTTTTCTTCGGAATTAAACTTCTCTAAAATGTTTTTGATTGTTTGATGAATCAATAAAACACCGTGATATATATTCTTTTCATAAATGTAGAGAAATAATATTTCGATTTATTGAGGAATTCGTCTTGGTGATTATTTCTCTTAATTATTTTCCGACAAGAGTTTTGATTGCAGGTTTTAAAAATCTAATCGATTATTGATTTTACTTATAAGAGGAAGTAAATAATAAAGACTGATTTTGTAATAAGACAAAATTAACGAGCATATTATGAGCAACAAAAGTGATTAGTGTATACCTATATCTATACCTACATCTACAAGTACATTTGTCGAAAAGATTAAAGTTTTAGGCCTTTTCTAATAAATAGTACATTCTTCTATGGATGACAACTCCTTTATTTAGTTACAATGCAACGTTTCAGGTAAGATTCTAAACCCGTTCTCAATTTGATGCAGATAACTAGCAACATGATGCACACTTAGAGTGATGGGAAAACAATTTGTAAAGATATCAGTAAATGTATTGTTAAAGGCCATGATTGATGAATTTACATCATCTGTATTACAGACAATAGACTCCCAGTCAGTTGTTTGTAATTGGTGAACACATTTTGGTTTTTCAGCGTTTGTATACGGAAGTTTATATGTTTAGTGAGAATAAAATTATGATTTTCGGTTAATTTGAGGATATGAAACATTGGAAAATGGTCAGTTATTTTAGTTAGTAAGATGCCGGAAAGAAGATTAGGATTGTGGAAGTTTCAAAATATATTATCTATTAACTTAGCAGATAAACTAGTCCCACCAAGTATTTTGATTTACCTAAATTTATTTAAAAAAAATACATTGGGCACAACTCACCTCATTAACGAAGCTGAGACCCTCACGGTAGAAAGAAGTAAGACTATCTTTGATATATAGAGCGACACCTCCAGTTTAGAACGGCTCCCCCCACCGATTGGGCTGGTACGCCTTCATATATGTGAAATATAGTTAAGTACGGCGTACATTCAAACAATGTAAAAGTTTAAAGAAGCCTCGACGTCATAAGCTTAAGCCATTTGTTCTTTCATTGACAAATATAGTAGCAACTGGATATTATGCTCCGAATGGACTTCCAACATGTGACTACACCACTCACTTAGTAATACTTTTTAGGATTTTAAGTGAAACAGAATATTTTAGTGAGCGAGTGATTGCGATTGCCTTTTTCCAAATGCAATACCATTTTATTTAGTTTTTAAAATTTAATTGAAGAAAATCTAACCTAATTTTTTTACGGAAAACAGAGACAGAAATGAAGCATTGGCTAACGATGAATATTATAAAATTGCAAAGACCTTATTATATTATATCAATGATCCAATTGATCGTTTTAATTTCAAATCAATAATGGGTATAGTCGATTCACTGACAGATAACAGGATTAGTTTTTAGATGAATTGTCAAATTAACTTTCCGTTCTTCGGTGTTTTCCTCGAACACCCGTGAATAATATTAAATAATAATGTCTTTACAACTGACAATATTCGAGATAATTTCAACATCATTGTCGCCATGATTAATTGGTGAATAGTCGATCAGCAGGCGTTGCTTATTTGGTCACAGTTTATCTGACAGACAGTGTACGATGCAGTCGTGGCTGTTGCAGAGTAAGGACTATCCAGTGCATGCGTCTAGCATTGTCAGTTTCTCGCCCACTCGGACTCACAGAAAGGCGTTTATGATATTCCCTGTCACTTTTGTGCAGCTATCGACGGTAAAGAGTTGTTGGTTGAAGGCCGCACTTGTTCTGGCAGGCTTCTCATTATAATCAGCTCGTTTTCAAATCATAAGCTCTCAACAGTGGGGGCAAGGTGTCACAAATGTGTATATTTTCGAAGGACATTTGGAAATGGATGAATGTTTTAGATTATTGACCACTAACAGATAATCGTTGCTCTTATGTTATGCACAGCGAGTAATCCGCTTATTGCATGTTACTTTGATGACACTTAAGGACCTACTTGACGTCTGAACACACCCTAACAAGAGAATGGTGAGTGTTCTGCTTTACTTTCCCTTTTGATTGTTCTCCTTCAGGTTTATATTTCCCAACCCGGATACTTACAAACCAGGTGTACACAACGTCATTTCAAAACCAGTCCATCAAAGTTCACCTAGGAGAGACTGT
Source organism: Katharina tunicata (assembly GCA_032466195.1). Lineage (NCBI taxonomy): Eukaryota > Metazoa > Mollusca > Polyplacophora > Chitonida > Mopaliidae > Katharina > Katharina tunicata. The sequence continues at coordinate 1,773 of JAVFBZ010157496.1, read as the reverse complement.
ATATTTTTTTTTTTTTTATATTTGCTTTAATGCAAGTGTTTGATGTTTTATTGGCGTGGCTTAGGTCTATATATCTTAAGGGCTATACTTCCTTACCACACATACAGAAACGAACAACCTTGGCTTACTATAAATTTAAAAAAAAATTATCTACTTTATGTTTGTAATTGATATTTTATCAATTCGGCTAAGGTCTATATATCTTAATCACAAAATTTACATACAACCCCTACATCAACGAACAACCTTGGATGACTATACCTTTTTTCAAATTTACTTTCTGTTTGTATTTTGATGTTTTATTGGTTCGAATTAGGCCTATATATTTTAATCAGGATACTTACATACCACACATATATAAGAGAGATGATTCCAGATTGTAGCCGCCGTTATACACGGGCACCGAAAATGTAAACTAAATTGAGCGGCCTCTGATGCAGATCAGAGCCGGCTTTTTTAAATTTTGCGGTTTGCCGTTACACGGCATTTTCGACATCCCTGCCAGCAAGCATCGCAAAAATCTTGGCACACTGCTTGTTAGGTTGAGCGATCGGCGAAACAAAGGAAAACGTCATTCCAAGAACGCCGCCTGTAGATGAACTTAGCTGATGCTGATTAATTTTTACCCATCAAATTTGGTGGGTCAAGAAAGGTGAACTATTCTGATCCGGATCAGATTTAGTCCACTTTTTTCTGCCGTGTTAATGCAAAACTAAATCAGAGCCGGCTCAGACCCACCAATTTTTGCCCGTGTAACCGCAAGCGTCGCGGAAATTTGGCACACTGCTATAGTTAGCTTGAGTGAATGTCGAAACAAAGGAAAACGCCATTCCAAGAACGACACCTGAAAATGAACTATACTGATGCAGATTACTTTTTACACATAAAATTTGGTGGGTCAAGAAAGGCTGACTATTCTGATCCCGATCAGGTTAAGTCCACCCTTTTCTGCCTTGTGAACGCAAAACTAAATCAGAGCCGGCTCAGACCCACCACGTTAGGTTGATTATATATATAGTATTTGGTTATAGGTACCGGAACTGTCAGCGGTTAAGTGTTCGGGTGTTGTTGTTTTTTTGCGTGTCACAAGATTATAAAAGATTTATTGATTGTATTGATTTACTGTGTGTAAAATGGCCATCTATTGTTCAACTTTTAATACTGATATTTTAAGTTATAATTAATTTCAGGTTTAACAATAACATTGCCAATAATGGCAGAAGTGTCATTCCTTTTTATATTTCATAATTTATATATTTATCCGACGGAGATTGACAGTGACAAAACTTGAGTAATCCCGTTCATACGGGCGAACATCAAACTGCAATTGGCGGCACGGTTTGGCGAAAGCGTCTATGTTATTCGACGTATATTATTGTATATAATGTTATTTCGCCTGTATAAGGATAAAATATCTCCAATTCATATTTATATTCAACTCGTATTGAAGTCATGTAAATGTGTGCAAATATATACCATTTATATATATTTATATATCAAACAAGAAGAACCAATCTCTCAAGGACTTGGTTAAGACGAAACTCCCTTCTATATCAGATAACCCTTAACTGCCCTCATCTTCATTTGGTAGACTAATGGGTTTACTCCTAACTCTAAACGATTCATTTTTTAGGTTGTGCTTATTTTAACCCATACGTAATATCTATGTGTGTTACATATTCGCCACATATTTATTTTCACAATGTACATGTTACATGTATTGCCTTTTCTCGAGATGCGCCTTTAGGTTATCCAGAACAACTCGAGATTCAG
>JAVFBZ010157495.1:24759-38962 GCA_032466195.1 Katharina tunicata | reverse complement strand
GGATGGAAAATAATTACCACCTGTGTGGAAAGTATTTATCATCCGTGTGGAAAATAAAAATAAAAAAACACGAATAACTAAAACAAAATGTAAAAAAAAAAAAAACATCCATGTCCTCTATGGGCCACCGTAAAGAGGACTGATTTCAACGAAATAAATAAGCTGAATTGAAATCGCAAACGCTGGCTGACTGGTCCATAGCGGGGCTTTATGGGACCAGTAATCGATTTATCCTGCTGGCGTTTTAAAGCATATCACTTGCGTGTTGACTATATGCCAGATGCAATTCCCCACATCATCATTCAAAACAGAGTAGCACGACACCATATCCAAGAGGATGTAATCTTAGATAAATCCTCGGTTATGTGGCTTCAATATAACTGTTGACCCGTGTGATCTTGATTGTTCTCAAAGAGGTGTACAGAACGAACATAAAGGTTTCCACATAATAAGTATCAAGGGATAAGTCACTATTTCACCACAGCGAGATTGCGTTATTTGCTGTCTTGGCATATTCTATTAATTTGTTAATTTTTTTTTTTTCTAATTTATTTGGATTTCTTCTGATGTGTTATGCTATGTTATGTTATGTTATAGGACTACATTTATTATGTTAGGACTACATTAGAATCCAATTATATGAATACCATGCTTAAATCTATACAGGGGAATGAAACGAAGGACACAACGTTTATACCCACAGTTCCAATGTTCTAAACATGGTTGCTTTGAATGTATTTTATTTCAGGAATTACTCGAGTCATTGGAGAGAGGAACTAAATAATAACGGTTCAAAATATTTAAACAAACATATGCCGATATTACAAATGAAATTCCGCTTACGATGAAGGTCGCTCTAGTAGAACCTTCCTATGGTCTAAGTCCGTAATTGTTTGCACTAAAATTAATCAAATTAACAACCCTACACCTGTATTGTTTTTTGCATGTTTTGAAATTACCAGAAGAAACAAGAAGATTTATGTACTTTTGAAACGCAGAAGCATAATATTACTTTCCTAATTTAATTGGTTCTTGATGTCATATACGTAACTTTTATTCTTACGACTTTAACTTGTCTATGTTCGTTGAAAACTCAGAAGAAGCCTCGTAGAAACCAATTTGCCGTCTTGACACTTGCCATAACATTGTTTGATCTCTTAAGTCAGTTGTTATGGTGAAAACGTCACGCAGTATTTGGGTTAGTATCATGAATGCCGGCTGGAAGTAAACCTAATAACCACAGAGACGTTCGTGTGATGAGAACATAACACTATGTCTTTGTAAACGTAAAATTGTATTCAACGATCCCCAACTTACATAAGCCGTACTAACATGTACATCAGAGAGTAGAGTCTGTGCTTGAAGTATTGAACTGGTTCTTCCAAAACAAGACCGAGGAGCCCCGGGGTCGCTATAAGACTTTGTGAAGTTCCCTGTGAGGTAAAACCTTGTATCTTCAAAAGCAAGATAATAATTGGGTAGAATTGTTTAGCGTTATAACTGATACGAATCGTTATTACAGCGTCACGACATCCGTGGTCAAGGTCATGTGAGATATGTTGTTTTATATTGTTAATATTGACAGTATACAGTAAATTATATAAAGATGCCAACATCGGACTTTAGAAAGTTTAATTTCGATCACGTGATATAGTTTGATCCAGGGACGTTTCACCATCCATATCTCAGGAGTGTTCTTCGTTTTACCATAAATTTATTTGTTTATAACATATGATATGAGTAGTGTCATTTTCTTTATGGTTTTTTTTTTCTTTTGTTCTTTTTTGCATTAATATTTAAGTCTTATATAACATTTAAAATGGCGTCCCTTGCATATCAAAACAAGTGTTATTTACTACAGCGTTATTTTGATTTTAAAATTTTGACAAATCCAATCTGCATGGGAGAAAATACGGAAGTAGTCTTTGTGGTTGCATGCAGAAAAACGGCCTCAGAACTTGTCAATCTCAAGAGATTACTTTCTTCCAAGAGCCTGGGTTATGTTCGCCTGGAGAACTTTAAATACTCCATGTCAATTTGCAAACAACAGCTCTATCATTTGGAGTTTCGATGCTGCCATGGTTAGATATTGGGATATGTTGTTTTAACCAAATGAACACAACTTTTAAAAGTTAAAAAGACTAAAATATATTAACTTACATCCTTTCTCAAAAGGAAAATGTTTTGAGCAATAAAGGGAGTTATTCTCATAATTTGTATTTGTGACTGAAAGTTTTATGTGTGAATTCAATTAAGCACATGCTTGTGAACTGTTCTTAAAAGAAACTGCAAAAGACAGCCAATGAAATCACCATACAATTCTTATAAGACAGTATGCATAGTATAGTTAATTCACTTTTAACATTTAAGATACAAGCCGCCTATCCAGCTTTCTTTAACAAAAAGATAATAGTTTGCTTCAAACCAGCCTTCTGGTGAAGGGGCTCAGCTGGACTGAGTGATCGGTGTGGCCAGACTGAAGGGTGTGAGTTTAATTCCCGGAAGAGCTTCTGCGCCAGTAGCAGTAATAACTATTATAGGAAGTGTTATCCAACATCGGGATCACGGTTAATTCCTTATCTGATTTCAACGAATTTGTGTTGGTTTTTTCGGAGAGATGAGATCAAACAAGGTTATATACTCAGCCTGGCTGTCTGTCTGTTGCCTTCAAATGATTCGTACATTTCCCAATTTTACGCACCCTTGAGAAATACATAAACTGAAATTAATTATTTCTCGTTCGTTGACTTGTTTTCAATTCTGCCCGTGGCTTTCTCTACAAACCCTGAGGTCGATACACCCAGAGGCGTTTGAACGGCTATCACCTAACTCCGTTCTCCACAAACCCTGAAATCGATATAGGCCTACCCAGAGGCGTTTGAACGGCTATCACCTAACTCCGTTCTCTACAAACCCTGAAATCGATACACCCAGAGACGTTTGAACGTCTATCACCTAACTCCGTTCTCTACAAACCCTGAAATCGATATACCCAGAGGCGTTTTAACGGCTATCACCTAACTCCGTTCTCTACAAACCCTGAAATCGATACACCCAGAGGCGTTTTAACGGCTATCACCTAACTCCGTTCTCTACAAACCATGAAATCGATACACCCAGAGGCGTTTTAACGGCTATCACCTAACTCCGTTCTCTACAAACCCTGAAATCGATACACCCAGAGGCGTTTTAACGGCTATCACCTAACTCCGTTCTCTACAAACCATGAAATCGATACACCCAGAGGCGTTTTAACGGCTATCACCTGACTATGTTCTCTACAAACCCTGAAATCGATACACCCAGAGGCGTTTGAACGGCTATCACCTAACTCCGTTCTCTACAAACTCTGAAATCGATACACCCAGAGGTGTTTGAACGGCTATCACCTAAATATGTTCTCTACAAACCCTGAAATTGATACACCCAGAGGCGTTTTAACGGCTATCACCTAACTCCGTTCTCTACAAACCCTGAAATCGATACATCCTGTGGCGTTTTAACTTAACCTAATAAAGGTTACAATAACCTAAAACCACGTATAAGAGGATGTTTTTTCACAGTATCACTCGTGTTAAGTACTTTAGCTTCGATTTGAAAGATGACCGGAGTGACCATTGTATTTAGTTAAGCGATGTACAAGACCTATACACCAAGACTTCCAGAAAAAAAACCTGAACGATAACGATTTTATCATTAAAATGATAGCCTTATTGGTAATGTTAATTGGCATTATTTTACGACTCAAAAGCCAGAAGTTTCGCCAATCAGTTTAGAGTAATACAGACTCAGATAAACGCTTAACGTCCAAGTTATGTTGGTATAGATTATATATTTCTGCATTATTACGTCATCATCAGTTAAACTCATATACCGTGTGTTTACCGACACCATTGTCCACATCTTCTCTTATTCTACTATATAATACTCTTGTAGGCTCGTGTTTGTTATATTTCAAGTTCATATTTTACATGTAACCTCTCGCTACAGTTATAATAACAGTACTCGCCACAACTAGTCGAGTTCCACGCACAATGTCTGTTCGTCCTATTCACTTCCACCATCGACTCTTGAACATTATATTTGGCGACGAGGATGGGATTCGAACCCGCTCAACATTATAGTGTTGAAAATCTAAAACCTTCTAAACTGATTCAATGCTTCATGCATATACAATTCAATCGGACTGTCTCATATGTTACGTAACTAGTGCTGCCTGTGTTATAGCAAATGACTCACTTAAATTCAATAACATGTCCATCGATTGGGGAGTTTGAAAAAATGACTTAGTTTTTATAGTTTTTTTACAATTCCAATTTTCTGAACATAGTGGCGTTAAATTGACATTCATCATTTCATGTTAATCAATTACCGAGTTTATCGATATAGAAACTACAGGACAACGGTTTCTTTAAACTGATCATGATGAATAAAGCTAGGATAAGGATACATTTACGGAGGTTAATCTTAAATAGCATTTTAAATTGTATATACGAGACAGACCTATTCTGATATTAAAATTCCACCAACTATACAAAACTTCATTGGAGCTTAACAAACTTGATCGGTAATTGTTGGCACTGGAATATATCGTATTTACAATATTAGAATTCGCACATTCTATCTTTGTTTTTGTTTTGGCAGAATTCGCATGTTCTATCTATGTTTTTGTTTTGGCAGAATTCGCACGTTCTATCTATGTTTTTGTTTTGGCAGAAATCCCACGTTCTATCTATGTTTTTGTTTTGGCAGAATTCGCACATTTTATCTATGTTTTTGTTTTGGCAATCCACACAATTTTTACACTAATTATCCTTGGAAATATGAATGCTTGACACTCTAGTTTAAATGATTGGTGTTTTACGTCCTACTCGATGGTAAGTTACTACTTGTATAACGACATCTTTATTGGTATTTAGTGGAAAGCCGGGAAGAAACCTCGTAAAAAAAAAACCACGTCGCGATTGCTACCATTGTAAGCATCGATTTTTTTTTAATATCTTGAGACAGTTGTCATGGTGGTTGCATTGCCATGTACGTTAGATCGTGCATGATAGGTGTGTTTCAAACATGATCACCAAACAAGCGGTCAGACATTACATAATACCTCACGTAGGGATGATGGGGGAATGAGCCAGTGGACATGGATCATGTTCAGAATGCGCGATATTGGATGTCCACCGAAGATGTTGTTATATTGATTCTCTTGGAGATTCTGAAGTAATTTCCCAACAAAAGACAAGATCTCCAGTATAACACTACACGGTGTCTGAGGAAACTCGTGTCAAGTTATTTCTCCGAGGTTCCTTGTGAGAGGTTCCTTGTGAGATAAAATAACGTTTCATTTATAGCCATGAAAAAGAATTCTTACAGCGGAGACAGTGTAATAAATACAATACAACAGAAATAATTCGCTTTTACAGCGGTACAGGATCCGTATCCAATGCCAACTTATTGAGTGTTAGGTTTTCTGTTTCAGAAATAATGAGATTTTTTTCTAAATATTGATGCATTCATTAATTCCATAAAGATACCAATTTTTATTGTGATTTCGATCACGTGATTTCTCTTAACCTCATCACATATTATTGAATAAATATCGTGTTTATTTTATGAAAAGACAAATCTGCATGAAAACAATTAGTACAAATGGCGTCCTAGGGATGGAAGAAAGATAAACGGCCTTAGAACTTGCAAATCTCAAAATACTTCTTTCATGTCTAAGCTATGTTCGCCTTGAGATATAGAAATATTTGTTATATATGTTAGTTTGCGAATAACTGAATGATTCGGAGTTTCGATGTTTCAATAAATTATTATTAGACACGTTGCTTTAACGAAAAGGATACGTTATAACTGTTAGTTAAAAGGAATAAACGTTCAAATCTTAACTTCAATTCTCTCTTTGTATGCAAAGAAAATAAGACATGAAGTATACAGCATTTGCATATATGACACAAAGCTTTCTGTGGAAATCCATTAAAGCCAGAAAAAAACTGAAGCTTATTCACTTATGAACTAAGAAAACAACTCCAAAAGACTGCCAGCAAATCAATATCTAATACATGTAGCCTATAACAGTATAAAGTTAAATCATATAGATCATCTTATGTAAAAGCATTACGCAATTACGCAGTTGGCAGTGTCAAATTCATTTCATTTTCTTAAGAAAATAGATAAAAGCTTAATTTTCTTTTCGATTAACTGTTTGGGTATGTTTGTTGTAATAAGAGAAGCCTTAAGCCACGATTAAGCTTTTTTGTCCATCTAGCACTTTATTTTGACAGCTTTATTGGATAAAATTGCCTGGAGCAAAAGAAAGCAAAATAAATTAGACGTTTGAACAAGAGCCTTGCCCAATTAAGACGGTCTGTGCAATCGTTCTATTCGCATCAGTGACAGCTAATTGCCTGTTTTACTTGTCAGTGGTGCAGTGACGTTCATGGACTGGATTTGTCCACATATAGATGTGATGTAATTTACAGGGACAAATAACAACCGCAGCAAGTGCCAAATCAATAACTTGAACTAAGAAAGACAAAGGCTGTGGGACGTGTAACTGGTGCAATGTCAAAAAACACCAGTAACCATTTTAATAACCTTGCAACATAAAACGCAGTCTAACAATTTCGATAACTAAGAAATAGATTTTAAAAGATGTTTGAAAGATTAGGGTTACGGGTTATTCAAAATGACATTCTAATGTGTCGAACAGAAACATCGACATAAGCTACTAAGTTTAACAGAATTACCTAATGGTACCTAAAATCACCGAGGGTTACTTCCTTACGGGGACAGAAACAAGCTACTTCCGTTGAGCCGTAGGCAATGAACTACTCAACATGACTATACAGCTGTAGAGAAGTCAGAATCTATGAAGGTCTATGTTGGAATCAAAACATAATCTTTCATAGTACCTTATACATTAACATGTATTTACTTGTTTCATTTTTTATTCATTTATTGATTAATTAAACTTATATACAACAAAGATGGGAAGCTGGTTTAAGGTGGAAAGTATCCATCTCTGCAGCCGACAGCAACGTCTATATTTATTAACGATGTGTTTAAAGATAGACTCACCTGACGTGTCCCATATGGACATCTTTATTCTGTAGGTACCGGAGACCTTGTATGTACCAGTGTAGGTGTCGAAACCTGTGGGAGTGTATTTCTGAAAAGAGAAAAAAGCACAATTCTTCCTGAAATCTTGAGCAATGTAATTTAAAGAATGGTATCAAAATGCAGTTACACACAAATATCTAAATCACACAGGTAAGAAGAATGACATTCACAAATTTACCAGACTATGTTCCCTATGATCTTAAATAATAAAAAATAACTCTAAAAATACTAAATAAAGATTAAGGTTTAACCGTTCCAAATTGTTTTAGTGTGTGTTTGTTGGATTCACACATCTATGTGTGTGTGTGTGTGTTTTGCACACGACACCATGGTCTTTTTGTCATTTCTTTCTTTCTTTCATTTTTTTATTGATTTATTTATTTATTTTCATGATGTTTGACGTTGTGTCGTTGTCTGATTGAACACAAGGCAACAACTGTTTGAAAAAATACTCAACGAGCAAGTACTCTTAAACGCACCAAGAAAATAACATGTTTTCGCATTTAGTTGCAAAACAACAAGATAATAAACCAACAAACTAAGTAAACTTTGGGGAGTTTTGGTGCAACTTGGGGATTGCCGAATATTTTGGTAAATAGGATGTAATGTAAATGTAAAAGTGCTTTTTCTGTGATCTGAAAGAGTGTTGAAACATTTGAGTGTCTGCGGGTTTTTTAATCATGTGTGCCGTTTGGAAAACTCATTTGGAAATAACTGCGTAGCGTGGAGAATTGTAGTAATATATCTACAGATGACATAACCATCCCAGTCTTCGTCATTTGGAACAGTTCCAGGACTTGGAGAGATAAAAATGAATAGCTAATTAGTGCTTATGTTAAGCACCAGGCATCTCACGTCAATGATCGTTTTTTCTACGCATCCTCGCCTTAAAAAAGCGACGGAATCTCTAAATATATCGGAGACTTGTTGGATCTTGATTGCAGGCATCTAAACTATGACGAAATCGGTCCAGTGTATAAAGTATTCACTGGCCTGTTTTTAGGTTCCCACTGATATCAATCAAAACCACTATGTTGTCGACGCAGAAATAACAAACGCAGCTGGACTCTGTGGATATGAATTATGGTGTTATTGCACTAAGCTGATTAGAGAAGTTACGATAACAAAAAAGTTGTACGCTTCAATTTTAGCGCACATGTGTTTGCTAGGTGTGACTCTTTAAATCCTGTAACGTTTAAGCAATGAAGCTAGATTTTTGAATAGATAATGAATTTTAGGTTAATAGGATGGCGAATCCAATAGAACGCATTTTCCGGAAAGCTGAACTAAATCTGTATATTTTAAACATGTCATTTCTGAAACATTATTACAATTTAGTTATTAATCAGTTCTTGCGGAACCTCGAATGATTGAGAATATCAAGATCAAAATAGAGGAAGGGTGAAATCACATGGATAAGTTGAACGAGTAAGTTGCTGAAACTCGACTGAACTTAAACCTATATGTATGCTTATAGATGTAGTATAGGTACACTATGGGTACACTAACTAACCCGATAAACATAACACCGCCAAGATCGGATGTTTTGTTCATTGTACTGGTTCAGTTATCAAAACAAGATTTCGCTAGAAGAAATTCTGTTTGTTTACATCCGTGTCCCTAACAAAAACTTGAAGCGTTCTAAATATTTCCAGAAGGATTTGAGATTGCTTTAGGGTTGTGTTTAAAACAACACTACGAGATTGCAAACATAGTAGTACGAGAGAGGTAAGGAAATAATCAACTACTAGTCACCAACTGCAAATCGTTTCCAGATGTTGCAGTGAAAATAGCTCCAGGGAGTGAACAACTGTACATGCCAGGTACAGATTTATTTTCTTGGTGCCTTCTTGCAGCGAACATTGCAGCTAATGGAAGCGATTTGCAGTTTCCTGTAGCAATTTGTTCCGGAACCTCCTTTCGTCCGCCAACTGGCATCAACCATTACTGCACGTATCTGGCTCCAAGACACCCAGCAATAATAATAGATTAGTCCTATGTTTGCAGCAGTATTTTGGTTTGATACATTGGTTTAGTTACCCGCTGGCCGAAAGACTTATTTCTACAATAAAATATTTTGACGCAGTTATCTCTCCTATAATTGACGTTTACTTGTTGTAAACGCAACCTTTTAGAGACGAAGAAATACCAGCCAGTAAATTTCTGCTTGTAACAATACATTTGCGATAGACATTTTTTCTCTTGTTTTATACCAGCGCTCTCGGTTTTGATTTAGGTCCCCATTACAATATTGGAAATTATTTGCTGTCCACCTGTGGCCTATTTAAGAGCAAAACTCTCGGGCACTTTATTTGAATTATATCTTCTGGCACACGATATAGGATAAAGATAACAAAAAAACTGATTATTATAATACATGGAAACAACCTTTTTTCAGTTGTTCTAGAACACTCTGTTTTCATTTCGTATAACTATTCATTTCAGACGTCATTTTTTTGCCAATGTATTAGTTGAAACTTGACCCTAAGGTCACAATAGAAATTCTAAGCATTTAATATGCATCGTGTCTCAGTTACCAAGGAAAACAAGAAAAGAATAGAACGATAATTGTAACAGTATATTGACAAAGATATTTTTTTGTCAATATACTGAGCCAAATATAGAGCCAAAATATATTATCTATATACCAACATGACTTCCTTGTTTAGAGTTTATTTTATCCTATAGATTTCTCAGAAGCTTATGTAACAGAAGAATCACACTTAATAAAACCACAACTAAATACAAACCACGTCATAGCTTATATCGAAAAATAAACAATAGCATGAGACATTTAGATAAAAACTGAAAAGAAAATTGCTTGTTACAAAACATTGGCCTGGCACGCCGTCATATGAATTCAGTAACATCTCAGTTAAACCGGAAGCAACAATCATCAAATAATTAACCAGCACCACTTCCTTGTTTGAAGGACGAAAGAGAACTCCAAACAAGGAAGTGGTGCTGGTTAGTTATTATACCATCATCAGTTAAGCTGTTTAACTGGTGGTGGCATAATTAAGCCGAAATATGTTATCTATTCCAGTATTTTCGGTTTAGAACTCTTTGTCTATTGAAATACTTTTTTCGCTTTTTTTTTACCAACTTGGACTGTTCGTTAAAAACGTGAAGTTTATTTCCATAAATTTACGTAAAAATAAACATAATATATTTAGGCTAGAGCAAGACATAAAGATAAAGGGAACAGTACTTGCAACAGAGAGAATGGCAAAGATCTTGTTTCGGTTGTTCTATATCAGTACTCTCTGTTTAGATGTGTCAGCCAGATATGAATTACACATGTTGCTGACTGTATACAAGTGCTCAAGCTGGCCCAGATGTTAAGTAATCAGAAGAAGTGGTGTCCGTTTCTCCTTGATCACTCCGGCGGAATCAGCAGTCACATTAGAATCCAGCAACACACGACGGAAAATGTCAAACGGCCAAACGGATGTGGTAAGTGTATTGTACGCAATAACAAGCTGTGTTGTTTGTTATATTAAAGGCTTGATAGCTGACACCAGTTGACATAATGTTTATCATGAGTTTTGAAGATAATGTGCTATAAATTGCATATAAGGGGGTATAGTCGATAAGAATATGTTTATATGTTACAAATCTGGCCATTAAAGAGTTACAGTCCTTAACACAGACTCTAATCCTCAAGCGTACTTTTGGCTAACATGGCCAATATTCTCCCAGATAATACACCCAGATTGGAACCTTGGAACCTGGATCTTTGACTCCCAGGACATCCCAATGTACTGTCAGAGTCAGGAAGCTTCCGATAGAGTGCAATTCAGATTCTTTACATAAATAAAGTCAAGTTTTTACAAGATTTGAAAGCAGAACAATGCCACGTCTAGATATTCGGTATGGGATGAAGAGAACTGAGGTTAATATTTTGCCCTTGATATGTGATAGTATTCTCCGTAAACAGTACAAAATATGGAATATTCTGGGGTCCAGTGGAATATTTTATCCGTTTTGGTGGGATACCGATGCGGCACACGTCATCGAAAGTCGACCATAATAAAATATAATTAGAGCTCAATCCACCTGCTGTGACGGAGGAAACCACAGTTGATTTTGGATCATAGTTTCACGTTATCAGTGGTGCGTCTGCTAAAACTGTGTAAGGGTGGAGAGGCGATACGCTGTGTAGGTTTGATACGATCAAACCAACTGTCTCTCTTTGTAAACCATCTCTGTAGATTCCAGTTAATTAAATTTAGATAGCCTGTTTATTTATGAGATTGAAACTCTTCCATTACACTCTGGTATCACACATTACGCGTCAAGAACATCTGATAACATCACTTTTATACTGAATCTTGATGGACTTGTTTACCTGCTCTGCTTTCTGTTCAGGTATAGCAGTGGTTTAAATTAAGCAGAGATAGTCCTCGTACAAACCACACACTATGTGGGAACTTCACGCTAAAACCACAGAAGCTACTTGGAAAGCAACAACCATGTCTATCTGTACATATAAGTAGACATATAGACACACTAACACAGCCAGACATAAAGCACCGTGACCTGTATGTTACAAAATGGGGAGATGGATTGACAATGCTGTTTTGTGCATTTAATTTCTTTATATTTTATATTATAGTATTGGCACAGAAAAGTCGCATATAATTATTGTCTTGCATCTCTCATTAGCTTCTAAATGCATCTGAAAGACATACTCATTTTCTTGCCGTTACTTTATCAACTAATCAAAGTAAAAGTGTTGGTTTCAAACTTACTATATCAATCGGTACACCTGTGTGGATAACAATTTCTATATTTTCATTATACGCAGCTTTTGGTTTAGTTTCTTATTCCGTTCTCATACTGTGTTTTAAGATTAAACAGAAATTAAACCGAAACGTTCCTACTCAAAAACTTACAGGAGCTGTGAGCCAAAATGTGTTCTGTTTCTTTATCACTTGATTTAGTAACCTTTTTAGTATCCCATTTGATTGGTATCAATCGAAGCAATGGGAATGACATTTGAGTGAGTGGCTTGGGTCATATTAAAGACCATAGACACACGTTATGTAAACTCTTTGATATAATATATTCCAGTGTAAACATATATGAATGCAGAGTTGCTAGGCGGATTTTCTTTGTATAGGGCAGACACTGACAAAACGCTGAACAACTCGGGGGCAAATATGGACAAACTACTTGTCTCCATTCTATTCGCATTATAATTTGAGATCCGTCACAGTTTCATCTTTGTTGGTATATAAATAGACATTATGACAGAAGGGTCGGGCGCTTTGGGTCAACCCGTGTGAACTGTAGGCTAAAAAGTTATAAGTATTTTGGTACAAGTCAAGATATATCGTTTTGGGGAGAATAAGAAGAATTGCACCTGGCGTGCCTAGTTTTGGCTCTGATTACAATACATAAATATGTAAATGTAGAGAAAATTGGGGAATGATGCCACTCGTACGTCTTGGGGTCATGGATCATTATACAGAAAAAGCTTCGCTAAACTGGGAACTCAAAATAAAATAAATTTATACGGCAATCAACCGGGATGAAGTAACGTTTTTGTTTTTCTTTTTAACCGCATTTTGTCAACAGGTTTGACTTGATTTCAGATTTATTTGTGTAAAGCCTTTCTTCCCAACTTAATATTTTTTGACAAAGGTAATTTATCTGCATTCGTCTGAATGTCTGTATCCAAGGCGAAATATATACTTGTTTATTTACTACTCTTAAAGATGTTACAACGCAAGATGTTCAACCTGATGACCATCACATCCAATAATCTCCCGATATATTGTCGCTTTAATAGGAATTAAATCCTCGGATTAACTAAAAGTTTGCCCTTTTAAAACAGCCGGGAACCAAAATTGAAAAAAGATGAAAATTCCCATCGACCAAGCCACAAAATATGATTACTAGTTTCTACCGCAAGATTTTATTCTTAAATTTTAATATTACTCTTATGTTTTGAATTGGGACTTTATGGAAATCATCATATTGAGAAAAAAAACGATCTATTGCTGCCGAAAATGATTGCTTATTTCATTCCCTGTTGTGGTTTCTGGGAGGGCGGGGGGTATATATTTCATTCCGAGTATGCTGTCTACCTACTAGAATTATTTGATTTTTAAGAACGAAGTATTTTATTGACCGATATATTTTCTCTTACATTAAAAAATCAACGGTACTAAAGCATGATTAATATTTTGCAGTGTATCATTTAGAAGAATAGTCAGCCGGGCAACATCTTATAACAAGATATAATGGACATTTACAGACAGAAATGTTCAGATCAAACTATTTCACAGTGATCTGATATAATACCAGATATGTTAGCAAATATTAACCTTTCACAGCCATTCTTTCTTCCTAACGAGGTGACTGGAAAGTAACTTCAAGCCCATAGAAATTTAATTAAATGGGTTTATGTATATCCTTAAGCAAATCTAGTACTTATATTGTGAGAGCCAAGCTTTCAAGTTTTCCTTAACGATGTTTCTGAGTACGAGTGATTAACAGATTACCAGATTTATCTAATAGTGACACAGAATATCCGAACTAAAGTCTTCTGTGTAAGATCTTAGTTTGCCGCATGTACATAGTTTAAGGGAGTCAAGCAGACCGTTGAACAAGAACGTGACGAGGCAATTCGAGAGGATTTAACTTGACATAGACTTGTATAACTAAACAAACCTATTTCTGCCAACCTTCAAACCTGACTGGGTAAGAACGGAAGAAATCTGCCTTCAGCTTGTCCTCTTTGACATTCTTCAATTAGAGGGTAGACTATTGGTAATTCGTTTAAGTCAGTCTGTGGCATGCTCAGGCAAGATTCCAACCGTTTCCGCGCTGATTTTACTTTTCTCAGATTCCGCGGGTTCATTTATCTTTGAAGCCTTGGCCGTAGGTTTTTGGATGTAACAATTGTAAACTTTAGCATATCTCTGGTCCTATGTTTGAATTGGGAAATTGAACTTAAAAGGTTGCAAACGTTCGGAATAATATTTACGTCTTGTCAGACCGCCGAAGATTCTACCGTCTATAAATAGTTTAGAGTTCACTACGACTTCCCTTATTAAACCAGGCAGAA
>JAVFBZ010157495.1:0-24659 GCA_032466195.1 Katharina tunicata | reverse complement strand
TGTCAGACCGCCGAAGATTCTACCGTCTATAAATAGTTTAGAGTTCACTACGACTTCCCTTATTAAACCAGGCAGAAATTACAACTCCGTCTCCCGTGAAAAAACCAACATTCCTAGAAAATATTTCCCAGACACGAGAGTGATCCAATGGGAAACGCCTGAAATCAACTTGACCTTTGTGCCTCAATTTGAGATCAAATGTTTATCTAACTTAGCAATTGATATTCCTTAACAAGGTTGGTTAGCTTTAATCATTTGATAAATCAATTATTTGAATTGCGTTTTACAAAATTTCATCGAAAGTTTTTTTCTTATTTTTTGGCTGATGTTTTCTTCTCAATTGGAAGTGGTAAAAATGTTTTTACTCCTATGTTAGTATAGAATTCAAGTCTATGCTTACAAACAGTGTTTGGTTCGGGTTATCCAATATCAAGTTAAGTCATTCATACAAATTTCCAGATTTAAGTAAGTCGTGTCGTTATGCCAATTAGCTAATATATATATATTGGGAGAAAATTAAGTCCATTCCAAAGTTCAGTCGTTAGAGTGAAGCGGCCACATCAGACATGGGTCCCTGGTTCGAATGTCGTTAGAGACAGGCAATGTTATTCTCTAAAAATATATATATTGAAAAAAAAAAGACTATTTCTTTAAGTCATTACAACAAATGATAAGAGATCGTATAAAGTCAACGGTTCACGATGAGAACTTGCACTGTATAATTCAACGCAAAATCTACACACATGTATCAATTTAAATTTAAAGAGAACCCGTTTGTCTCTTTACAAGGCGCCAAGATTATACCATTTGAAAGTAAACTATCACCTGAGTAAATGCTCTGGGAGACAGTCTAGTATGAACAAACTGAAGCTATATTAAGATGAAAGAAGTCATGTTGCCATTTACACCTGACTTAGACGCTTTGGTTAATTTTGATAGAGACATATAGGCCCCAAACTTTTAACTAAATGGGGTCAATTGAAACATGTCAACACAGTAAAGCTTTTTAGGTGATAGGACGAGGTGATTAATGCTATTTGATATTTCTGTTTTGTGAATGAAGCGTCTGGAAGCTCTCTCTGAACGACGAATGAATAGGCATCGTTCTGCTCCACTGTATTTAAAATCTATTAGGCATGTCCAGTTGTGTTGAAATAAACTGGTCTAGAGAACCGACTTATTTCAACGCCCAATGTCTGTCGTTAACTTATCAAAAGCCTTTCAGACTTTGTCAAAAACGGATATGCTGGGAAAACCGATTTTGATGGCAGCCAAGTTTAGCTCTATGATAACACTAATGGCCCTTACTTTACATGTTAGACTGATAATGTGTCTGACGAATGATAAAACCTCAAGTCTAGTATAGATCTATACTTTATAGAGGGTCATAACAGGGCGAAAGGCCAAGTCATTTTGTTATGGCAAGAAAACTACCACTCATTGATTTACTGATAAGTGTGAATGGACGAATAAAGGAACGAACGAACTAAAAAACGAACGAAAGAATTAATCACCCACTCATATACATTCATTACTTAATGCATTCATTCATCGATACCCAGAGATAAGATACCGAACATATATAGTATCGATTCCTTTCATATACTACGATAGGACATGACATGCAATACATTAGATGGGTTTTCGTTATTCAATTCCAAGTCATTCATCAAATGACAAAAAAGACTAGCACGATTTTTAAACACCAGTCAATAGGCTAAACCGCGAAATGAGAAATGAGAAATCGCAGTCTTAATGCACAATATTCCAGGGACTTATAGATTTGACAAGGGATTCAATGTTCGCAATACAGAATATTGGCAAATGTTCAAGTTTAATAGTTGGATCGCTTATACATTGAGTTAGCGAACCTATTTATATGTATATCAGCCCACAACAATAAACACACTTGTGGGTAATTACTAATATCTATGTAAAAAATACACTATGTGTCTGACTATAAAAAGACATACGGACAGCGATTAATGACAACTTTACCGCTAAGTTACCATGAATAAACTTTTCCGAGCTTTATCACATTAACTCGCTACGTGGTATGTTTTCCAATTTTGTAAAAGCCAAAAGGTTAATTCGGAACGATTGTAACATCCATATCGCCAAAGCAATATCACCCATAGCTTCTTTCGGATTTAGTTATCATGTGACTTTTAATTCAAATTCAATATTCTCTTTTACAGAAATGCTATACAGGAAGCTGTTTAGTACACTACTATAATCCCCTAAATGACCGATAACTGCATGGACCTTACCGGTGTACTTTAGAAACGTCAAAGTAATCATATTTACAATTGTACTGAATGAAATATTGTTTTGCCCAGAAGAGCCATGAAGTTGGTCTAACAGCTTCTTGCATAATTCGTTTAGACTTTTAACCTTTTTCTAATTATTATTTAGTTTATTTTAGTATCATCTGAATAGGATTGCCGAACCAATGGCTGCCTAATTCGACGGATGTTGACACAACAGTTATGGGAAATATGACGAAATACTCCCTTAAACATTACATGTAATGACCACAATGGATGAGCAGGGAATTTACTTACAGTCTTCATCTTTGTTATAACGATTATTTATATTAAGTCAAATTAGGCTTTCAACTGATTCATTACTGATTTTAAGAAGACTCTCATACAGGATCTGGCAGATAATTATTGATACTAACTGAGACAATTACTATCGTGGCTTTAACTGGTGTGTAGACGTGTCTGAGGAAAACTCCAATCGAATGGCTGATACGATCTCCATCAGTCTTGGGTTGGGATGAGAAATTGGCTCAATGACAACAGTATGAATAGCCGACCATTAGTCATTGAGCATAAGGCCAGTAGACGTGTTTAGTACGGACTTAAAGCTTATTAGTGTATATAAATGGGTCATTTGGTTAGTCTCGTTAACGCACCATAATGATGCCAGCAGACTAAGTAAGAATGGGGGCTATGTGTGTCAGGAGAATATCCACGGCTTCGGACTTCAGCGTGCGGGGCCATTTATCATAATGTGGTGGGCCATATATCATAATGTGCTGGGCAATATATCATATTGTCCTCGACAGTATGTTTCTAATGCCGAATACATTTAAAGGGGGCTATAATCTCCATAAATAAACTCCAGAGGGAATAGTGTACTTATTGTTACTGGCCAGTACATGTTCTTATATATTTTCTACCCAACAACTAAGCCTCGGTTCAGATTATTGTTCTACCTATACGTGCTTAAAGACATATGGAATTAATCTCATTTATGATTAGCTCTTCTGAATACTCAATCATCTATTGTTTGAAATGGCCCCGCGTGGTGCTTATAGTAACACACCCTTCCGTTACTTGGTATACCATGTTTTATTCTCAGCGTTTCGTGGTCATATGGATTCAGCTGTTGGACGTGAACACCTTTCTGGAGTATCTTATAAATAGTAACGATATTTGGTGGACGAAATACCATGAAATCTCGTGAATAACGAAGTGTTGTATGCAGTAAAGTTAAATGTGTCATAGTATGGTGAAACTGAAAACTTTACGAAAACATTTTCCCGACTGAAGAATATACATGACAACGAATGGATTCTTTAGAAAATAAATTACTCAAATTGTTTGATTAGGCACAGTTCTCCCTGGTGCAAAGTTAGTTGGAAATTACGTTTCCCTAAAATTGACGTGTAAATATTAAACTGGCTAAACTACATATGTGCATTTCCTGGGTCGGCTTGACCTTGTCTTCAAGCTGTCACTAGTGTATTAATCACAAGTTAATAACCTATCATTCACAGATCTACAATTTGAGTGTAGAACTTGTCTGGTCATCTCGATTTCAACGAGAGCGAATTCGAGTACACTGCTCATTGTTACTGATAAAAGAACATACCCTAGTGCAAATTCGCCTGTTAAATTCGTAACAACATGGCGCTACCTCTACATGTACGAGTTGACCGAAGCTTTAACAGACAAGAGACAATCCCCCAGGCAATTTATACCCGCACCACTATCTCAAAAGCTATTGTTATTCAATGAAGCATATCAGTCCATATCGACAGCAGTGAAACGGAATGAGCCAGAAAAGTTAAACTAGCAAGAGATCCGATGGATAATGGGCCTAGTCAATGTAACCTACAACGAGTCCTTCTACACAATTTGTTTGTGACCTTTTGTGTTGTGTGTGTAATATATTAACGCCAGTCTAACGGTTTGTTGCTTTAAGTGCCAATGGTACAAACATATATATAAACATTTATATTTAAATTTAAAAAAAACAATGCATGAAAGGAATATATTGATTTGAGTCGTTTGCCCATGGTTAAGACGAAATAATGTACACAATAGATAATAAAGTAATAGAGGTATCAAAGTTAAATGTAGCATATAATAAAATATTACAATAATAATTATACTTCTGGATTCCTATAGGATGAAGCAAATTATAAAAACTGTTCAAACAAACGTAGCAGGCTTCACGCCCAACTGAGTCGAATGCATCTTTATTGAATCAACAAACGTTTGCAGGGAAACTTTCCCACAGAAATACAAAGTCGCGTGAAACATTGATAAAATCAAAGTGTTACGGAACAATGACTTCGGCATTTATCTGATACAATCTCTCTCTGTCTCTCAAATGACACAATTGAAAGCATACAGAGGAAGTGAACTTATCGTATTAAAATAAGGCTGATATCCTATTTGTTTTAACTCAATTGGCTTGATAATTGTTAAATTCGGCTTCAGCGGTTGTTTGTACTGATTCATCAACATGAGAGATGAACGATAAATCCCAACGAATGCTATGGTACATAAATATGAATGCTAATTTATCAATTATCTGTCTATTCTTCAAGAAGAGTAATTGTAGCTTGGCATCTAAAAGCTTATTAATAAGTATTGGGAAATGTAATGAAAATATTTTCCATTTGTTGTTTTGTTTGTCAGATGTGTGTTACTCGTGATATGTGTATAATTTTGTCCTGGCCGTAATTTGGTATTTTAGTTGATCAATTGATCTTGTGTCGTATAAATTATCTGTTTGTCTTGCTCGTAATTTAGGCTTTATTTTTTCCAATCTCTCGTAAATCGTATAAATTGTCTTATTTTTGTCCCATCGTAATTTGGCTTTTACGTCCATTAATTTACGTATTAATCGTATAGATTGTATCGGTTAGGTTCCAAACTATGGTGTTTAGATTATCAATTGCTCGTGAATCGTGTAAATGGTCTAACTGGCCGTTAGGTGGTGTTTTAGTTCATTAAGTACTGTTCTTTTCGGTTCTGTTAACAAACTTCACAATTTAGTGTTTTAGTTCATCATTTACTCGTCCTTCGTATTAATTGTGTCTTGGTTATTCTAGGCCTGCTTAGTAGATAGTCTTAAATTGTATACATTGTATATTATTTTCGTTTATGTTCCTAATTTGTTTGGTGGCTGCGGAATTTGTGGAGTGTTTTTTACGAGGTTTTTTCCTAGCTTTCCACAATGCACCGGCAACGCAAAGTTGTCATATAGGTGAAATACTCTTTAGTACGACGTTATACACCAATCAAACCTAACTTGTTGTTACACTTCATTCAGTACTAAATTTGAGCATCTATCTATGCTGTGTGCATGGTTTTGTTGTGCCTCTTTACCCTTGATGTACTGATATGATACAGTATACGAGAGCTGCCACATCAATCCTCGACACATGTACATAGTTCTCATGTTCACATCTTCTCACAGGCGTACAGTTGAGAATTTCAGGTGCTACTCCATGCGATAACATTCCATTGAGGTTCTTCAGGGTAAATTGATACATTTGTCTGATGTGCAGTACATGTTTGTGAGTAGCAAAACCATGTAATCTGACTAGGCTTTCTTTATATATATATTTATAAACTTGCCACATCTATATACATGCATAAGCCTACATAGCTGTCAAAGTATTTTTTAAAAGGCACAACCGATTATACATATGTAGTGAAGTCATATGAAACAGCAGATAAGTATTAACATTTCTACATCAGGCGAAAATATTATTTCTGGATTTAGAAAGTTACCCCTAATGAATAAATCAACAGGCTATTTATACAACATTAAATTCCATTATGTGGACTCTATATCCGGTTGTCACAGATAAATACAGTTACTATTCACTTCAGTGAATTTCGGTAATTTCAATTTGTAGCTTTGGGTTTAGTACTGTAGTAGACATCATTTATTTTAAATAAAATTCAATATGGATTGTTTTCATTTGTAATTATCGATCATCGGTGTGCTGAGGTTATATCATTAGAGGAGAAAATCAAATACTTTGACAACATTCACCCATTCTGGAAACATCTAGACAGCCTGACAACATTGCAACAAACTTTACATATTAGCTGGAGGTCAACATTATATTGGTCAGGCCCTAGCAAATGAAGATCAGCTAAAAGACAGCACCTTTCTTTGTTTAACTTTATTCTGCGACAATACCACCTATAAATAAATATCCTGCAAGAAGCCATATTGATTAGTTGTACATGTAATATATATGTAACTGACTTGTCACTTCATTCCTGGTGACGGTTTAATAAGCCCAAGTATAGAAACTAAACATGCGTATCTTGTCATCTCCCAGAGTTGCGAATCTGGTCTGTCAAATTATTCAGTAGAAATCACAGTCAGCATGGTTAATCTTAAGGATTTAAATGTCGTGCGAACAAGTGGTCTTGAAATAACAAGGAAGTCTGGAATGTTATCTGGCGGAATATCTTCACCTTATCCGGAAAGGGAGAGCCGCCTAATTGGCCGGTCACTGGCTATATTGCACGGGTCAGTGAACAGATTTACCCCCTGGGACTTTTCTATTAAGTTCTTCAAATATGGGTGGGGCTGTGAAAATGTGGTAGTCCGTTAATACAGGAGTGGTGAAAATAAGGAGACCAAAATAACTCCCCTACCCAACCCATTTTCGGTTTCTTATCCACCAGGGGCTGGTTGTCGATAGCTTCTTGTGCCTTGGTAATACAGAACCAAGGCACACCATGAAGTCGACTTGACGTGAGGCCATGGTGTACTTCACCATATGCTTTTTCAAGATCTTGTATGTTTAAACTTGCACTTAAAAAATTAAACTTAAATTTGGATTTCAACCCTGTAGAGAAACTATACATGTTGCCAGGAAAGGTAAACACTCGTGGATATATCTCGTCCTCATTTATAAAACACCAACATCGTTTAGACGATAATATACAAGAAGAAAGAAAACATTTGCACAATAGTGATAGGAAAGGAACCATTAGCACGTTAGATATAACACATTTCCTGACTACAGTTATAGCTAGTCTCGTATCGCAGATGTAATTTTAAGAGCAAGTAATTAACACGAACCAGTGAGTCAGATGATTCTCTCAACATGTTCTGCTTGTAACACAATCATTTGTTTCTATTTAAGTCAGTAATAACACATTAATCACGTATTTTCTTATCGCGGGTAAATTGGTCCAGAATAAATACATGTATTCTGGCCGTGAATGAATTAACTGGAAATAGAAGTAGTGTGATGATGCCTATTAGACACGCTAGGCACTATACTTGTAACATCGTTATCACTTTCTATAAATGAATGTATTTTTATCAGTTGATGTGAATACCACACCAAAAAACTTATCAGTTATAACTTTGGACGTTTTTGTCAGATTTATCGACAAGATGTGGACCTTATTATTTTAAAGCGGGTCAGGGTCAGTGGGTGGCACTGGCATTCATACTCCGACGGTCTACGATCTACCTTAGTATATATATACTTAATTGTATTCGTGGGTTTTTTTTAGTTTTACGAATAAAAACGTTAAATTAGGAATGTTAGGCAGCTTTTCCGCCCAAAGATAAAAAAACCGTAGGCTTAGTTGAAACAGTTCAACGCAAAATCCAAGCTCTAAAAATCAAACGAGCGAAAAAAATTTATCTGCTGGAGATAAAGCTACTGAAACATGTATACACAGAGTCCTGTTCACTATAAGACAATGTGTAACTAATATGTCTAAGTATGAAAGATCTAGATTTGTAATTTCATTGCCCTCACCTCTAAAAGGGCTTATTTGGGCCTGATGGCATCTATCATAAAGGATTAGTCTGTGCCCCAAATTATGTGCAATAACAATAAGTTATTTTGTGAAAAGACTCGTTGTTCCGAGTAATATAGACTTGCAGACACGCAAAACGAGGAAGTCGTGATTCAGCCTTAACTTGTCATCAATCGTTAAACATATTACGATGATAGCGTAATAAAGACGAAACAAAGGTGACCGTCTTCTCTCAGAATCTTGGACCGGTTTTACAGAGCGACCTAAGATCATCAATAACCTTAGATAATTTAATCAACAACTTGGTTTTATGGCCATTAAAAGGCAGAATGACGAGAGTAAAAAAAATTAGTAGTTTTAATGGAAAATTAGGATTCGCAAGGGGAGATTAACAAACTTTTTTTTTGTTTCTTTGTTTTCGCCTCCAAACTAGTGACAAATCTGCGGAACTTACATCTCAAACCGTGGTCAGCGGACATATGAGTAAAGATAAATTAACTACTGGTTAACGTATATAATCTGCACCTTTATTATACAGGTAAATAAATCTCTACTCTAACTTCAGTATAATTCTGCATTTGCCACGGTCTGCTGGCCAGCCATATTCTCGCGCAGAAAACAAGAGTACAAAAGTTCTTCTTTCAGCGCAATTGAGAACAACTTTTCGCAACAATATTTATAAATGTAATTGTTTGCTTTGAATGGGGGGGGTAACGTTAATATGAAACCGGTAAGAGAAGAAAACAAACGCGACGCGCCTGTCTATTGCGTTAACTATTGGGGAACATATATAATTTCTGGATGCACCACTCAGGTATTCACACAATTTGCCACCTTGAAGATTGGAAAATCAAATACACGCACCTTATCAGGCCCGCCCCCATCCTCACGTAAAACAAAAACTAATAAAGAATGCCTTGAGGACATCTCCTAAATAGTTTGTTTGACTGCTAGTGCGGTTTATGAAACTCCTGGATAATTAAAGCCATGTAGCCAAAAGAGGAACGTATGTTTTATTGCTGTGGTGTGTACCTTGCTTGAGACAGTGACAGCAGATGCAATGAGACATCCACTTAAAGTTAATGTTAACAACCGGGACGACCCAAGTACAGTTTTAATAAAACAAACTGGGGTCAATACAAATCATTACTATTAAATTAAAAACAATGAGTTTAACTACCATTTGGATGTAGAGAAGACATTAAATGCACAAGATGTGAAGAAAATGGACGTGTTTATACGGGTTGACAACCAGCTGAGTATCATTAAACCAATTGGAGTGTTGTCAATTTGACACGGCTTCACTGATAACTGTCCAAGGTGGCTTAGTTCAAGTAGTTTGTCTTAAAACCTAATTGGCAAAAAATGGTCGACAGTTTGAAGTGCTGTCGTGTACGGAGTATCGGGTTCGCGGGCTGAAGGCAATCAGACCAAGGCGATCGAGGCACAACTGTCTACCTATAAGTAGGAGCATCAGTTAAGGCGAAGCGCTGTGAGAAAGATACCGTGGGAAGAAAGATTAAACAATGTGTGTGTACATGGTTAACATACAGATTTATATGCTACACTGACAGTATGCTGTCTGAAGGTTTATTCAGCCATGCTCAACAGTTAACATAGAAAAGATCGAGAAATGAATAGAATACTCTGGTAATGTGTTCGTTACGCGCTGTTTATATGAATAGACTTGACTTAACAAATATATGTCATCGGAATTTTGATCTGGCATAATCTTAGACTGTGACAGCACGGTTTATGGTCGGTCATAATAATATATAACATACACAAATATACGAAGGAAGAAGAAAGCCATAACCAGACAGAAACGATACATTCATTTTTAACATTTAAATTAAGAACATGTACATTTTAAACAGTCAGAAAATCGATCCTTGTACTTTTCTGACCATGCGCTTGACAGTAGCACTTCACTTCGTAAGCTCATCTATAAAATGTATATAAACTACGCATACACTTACCTCAAGATATTCTCCTTTAATATAGCGATTAATTAGTGTAGTCTTCCCACAGTTACAGTCTCCAACTATCACTATTTTTGTCTGGACACAAGTCACAGATGGGTCCACGTTTTCTCCATACATTTTCACAAATGTTTTAACTCACAGAAATCACCGTTATAAGTTTTCCTATGGCTCTGTACAACACTTTGTTGTATCACAGAATCTCCCCTAAGCTTGAAAAGGAAACGAAATAGAGAACAAATCAACCAGCTGTCTAATTGTAATAATCCGTCGAAAAATCCTGAATTTCACAATATGTTTTTTTCACATCCTCTCTATAGTGTAATCTAGCAGGGCGTTATCTCAAGTTATTGCCCCAATTGTTAATGTACTTATCATCAATCCACCAGTTGAAATAGCTTGTTATTCTGTATGATAGGGATGGGTTTCGCTCTGACAGGAAAAACAGCTGGCATCAACTGAGCTAAAGGATTTACGTCCGTACGGCTCTCACAATGTTGGTAAATACAGCCGATTACACTCACACGCAAAACCTTTGAGAGGGCTTCAGACTGGCACACGTGCTGCAGATACAAAGTAAAAATAGAGTTTTGATCGGATAGTAAATAGCCTACCTGGTAGCGGTTCTATTTGAGAGACGGGGAGCCCGCTACAGGTGATTGCCACAGCTGTTTCTAAGGAAGTTCCCTTAATGTTTAAGTAGAGCCCACTGCAATCCTCTATAAGCCTGTAGCTCGTCTGCTGTTTTGAGCGAATAAGCCACAACAACGTGAACACACACAACACAACCGATACGCACTGTAATAGTTATGACAAAAACTGAAGCTGAATCTAGCAGAGTGTCGTAAACCTGTTGGCTGCACCCATATTCACGTCTCATTCATTCAACACCGTGCGGGCTAAACCAGTCGTTAATCAGAACACGACCTAGTCAATGCTTCCTTCCAGCTCACTGGGTCAACACGGGATTGAGTCAACTCTATATCACAGCTCCGCGTTAACGGAACGTCAAGTCTGTGCGGATAAACTGATAATGCCGGGGCATGGGACAGCTTAAACAGCTTTATCTAATCTCAAGTGGTTTAGAATGGACTACAACCGATGAGCAAAAAGCAAATCTACAGCCAAACCTTAATCACTGCAAACAGAGCTCCACCGCGTGCAGGCTACACCCCTTGACGACAGTCAATGCGTATACACTAACTGTTGATGAATGACATACCAAGAACATCCCAATGTACATAAAAACGCCACTTATTTGATTGGTTCGCAGAAGTTTAGTTCAACGCGGAGGACCAATGAAATCATGTCGAACTGTCATATGACTGTCACCGATGATAAAAAAAAAAACAGTAGAACGGAAATTCCCATTGAAGTCATTCTTATTTTGCGTATCGGTTAGGTTGGCAGTATACGTTTATCATGTGAAGCTTACGGAAAGTTCATCGACTACATCGGGAAATTTCTGGATTAATTTTTAGTGACACAAAATGAAACCTGATTCAGTGGGTTTATGGAACTCTCCTGAACGTAGTTATGGTTTTATTAGCATAGTTCAACTCGCAGTCATCCACCACTAACGTTGGTTTATTAATACAGAAATAGCCATAGATGGAGCAAAAAACATTTCCTTTAGACAAAACACTGATTATCCCTAAAATATAAAACGTAGTTATTATTCGTATTTTTACTAAAGGATCACAGAAGCGATGTTTATAAATATATAAACATGGAGAGTTTCTCTTTTGTATACAACTCGTCACTGGTCTGTGGGTCTACTGTCTTTCGTATTGTCTGATTGTACTACAAAACCATCACCATATGAACCCTATATTAAATTTAACTGAGAACCTTTTCCATCCAACGTTGCTTTATACTAAGTCACAATGACTCTGACTGAGGGCAGCATGTTTGAGTCTGCATTTATGTTGTCATACTTAGCATTGGAGGAACATTGTCATTCCACCACTGCTCCTAAAGTGACTTCACATTTTTAGGTTGTGTAAGTGTCGTCGTTTTTTTGTTGAAAAAATCCGCCGTCATATTAGTGAAATAACCTTGAGCATGGCGTTAAACACCAATTAACCAAGCACAACCAGCATCTTATGTCACAGTAAGTAATTTTGATCTCAGTATCATGCGCTCAGCACTAATCTAAACCACAGTCCAAAACGGTATTAAGACATAAAGTGACCACATCCGGCTTTTGGCTGAACTCCTCGATGGCGTAAAGACCCCGTTCACGCCTTCTGCATTACGTTACATCAGAGAGATTTTGTGTGTTTATATTACATAATGGATATAATGGATATATTTAAGCAGTTAAAGGTGTTTAAGCCTTAGTATGCCTTAGTTACTGGATTCCGTTACATCAGAGGGATTTTTGTGTTTTTATCCTACATTAAGAGAAGTTTGATAATACCAAACTTATTCTCCAAATGTACATGTTAAAGAAAATCTATGGCCTGTCGTATTGCAAACGGTAAGTTTGCAACTCCTATGTGTACTTTAAAGACGCCTAGTTACTGGATTAAATTTCATCACAAGTGTTTTGTGTATTTATATTACGTCATTGTTACATTAAGTTGTTTAGATGATAAACCCTTATCGTGCACCGAAAATAACATGAAGATTTGCACATAATATAGATATATCCCAAATTACCGACCTTCTGTGTCAATATGCACACGTTATTTCTGCAAGTAAAAATATATCGAATTCTAGACAAAAATCCACAAAGGCTATTTGCTGATATTGTTATTTTATTAATTCCTGGATTTGAGGATGTAAAATATCTATCTCTAACTAACTTCGTGATTTAGTTTTCTCTAAAGTGCAAAAATCTCTAACAGTATATATGTGTTTAATTCACGCCCGGGTACTGGTAAAATCAATTATTCAAAACATCTTCAGTAAAACTATTAACCAATTTATAACAACTTATGGATGGTATTTAACGCTTCTTTGACAAATGACCTTTTATGTTAACCTGCATGTTAAAACCGATAAAATCTCCTCAGCCAACGGAAAAAAAACTTACATATATATGAAATGCGACATGGTGATGCGAACCTATATACTACGGTACGGTGAAGGGAGCTCAGGAGTCCAACGCGCCACCAACTGAGTCAAGGCCCGGTTCGTCATTGTTAGCAATTCGTTGGAGTGGTCCACATATTGTATAATCAATAAAATGATTGGCATTTGTGCTATCTATAGCTAATTATGAGTGATTGGCTATACTGTAACTTTTGTTGGGCTTGTTCTTTTTCTTTTGCATCACGGTTTTATGTCAACAATCATGCATCATTTCCATCCAAAAACACATCATTTTACATTATTTTGTGAGGGGGGAAAAGTTGATTTATTGCATAATGTTGTGTCGTTTGTACGAACCCAACAACTTCTGTGAGAAGTTTAACATGTTTGAGTCTTGACAGAGATACTTCATTGAGCAGAATATTCTATTTCTAGAACGAGAACAAGAAAAGCATCAACATAAAGAGTTGAGGCCATTGTTAGCCGGATTATGTTTTGTTTTCATTGTGTGACTCATTGCCTAACACGACGATCTCTCTTCTCAAGATGACCTTGTGCGCGACCCGCCATAAAGACTGCAGCGCAGACAAAATATAGCGTGTGGTGGGGGCATGGGAACGAATTGAATCGTGTCATACAAGTCAGAGACATGATCATTGTAATGTAAATCCGTCACAACGTCTTCTCATTGCATGTATAATTCTGTATAAATATATCACTAGGTTCATCTGATCTTTTGACCCAGGTAAACAATGGTTGTGGGTTCACTCCCCTAAAAAGCCATATATTTTTTACTTTCTCCTGGTTTTTCAAATATATCGGACAGATCTTAATTGATGTATTTATGTTGACTTTCCTCGAGTGTATAGGAGAATAGGTCTGGTTGCAATTCGCCCTAAACATAGGAAATTAGATATGGATCACAGAAATTAAACCTTAGAACAGTGGGATCAATGTGAAGTGTTCTGATACATTTGCCGACGAAATAAAATAAACAGCATGTTTGACACTTCAACGAACAGTACCGCTCGAATAAGAAATGAATTGAAACCAAATTCTCAAGAAATATGTAAAGGAAGGGGCTAAGACAGAATAGTGTATGTCCCCACTGTCAATTGAGACTGTAGGCCTACAGCTTATCTTGAGTGATGAGATATTACATCTGCCTATAGGGTGGGTGGTTAGGTGGGAGCCTCCTCTACACTAGCAGCTCTTCTCTGAACTAAGGGGCATCAGGAAGCTAATTGTTGTGGTGTCCCGTTTTTCGCCTAGAAAAAAAGGTACTATGTGTTATATGTGTTGCCAGTGTCGTTAAGGATATGGTTTCCTTCACCCATTGAACTGACACGGCGTCATAGGAGTAAAATAACCCTATGCACGGCGTAAGACCCCAATCAAACAAACAATATGTCTTTAAGTCATATGAAGGTGTTTGTAAAGTGAACATACAGACATTTACCGGAGTATTCAACTTGACAGAAGAATTTACCTTACCTTACAACCTCAAGCCTATGTGGCAGCTATAGCGATTTAGCTCAAATGTTGCCTTGAAAAGAGTTGTTTTAATAAAAATTGTAGATATCGTTTCGATATCTGTGTCGGCTACAGATTAAAACAAAATCCTAAAGGCATGCCCAATATCATAACAGACAACGAGTAATGGTGTTAAACAAATCCCTTAATGGTGCATTGATGAGACCTATACTAACAATCGAGGTTGAAGCACAACCTTAATTGTACCCTTGTGCTCAGTTTGTAATCATTTTAAGGCCTTCGTCATGAGAATCATGGAAATATTGATTTTAGAATTGCACCATGATTGTGCTTTATTCTCTGAAATTGTTTTTGTGTGTCGGCCCTTCAGGGAATGACGGCCTATTCTATATTCATTGAATAACGAAGTCCATGTTCCAGACTGTGACTAGCGAATGTAATATGTTATATGAAGGTCTGTTAGATCCAAACAATAATTGTATAATAATTGATGGTATAATACCTGCCCTTTCATACTTTTGAGAATTTATAGTGTTTTCACGTACATTCTATATACAGCTAGTATATATTGAATCCACACGGTCCTACTGTAGACAGAGATTAACAAACTTATGTTATTTAATGCATCAATGAGTTCTGTTAATGGTCTATAACAAATTTAAACGTGATGATACACAAGTTTCTTTTTATCACAAAAGATATGTGTATATATAAACAATATATTGGGAAGACCAGTATATCCGAAGCTAATAGTAATTTGTTAAGGTTAATTATGAACGACAGTTGTCCATACGTATACAGTCGTAATTCTTTTTCTTTTTTTTAACATTTCCAAAATAACATTGTATTATTTATTCAATAACAACTGCAGATATACGTTTAAGAGCTATATATCCTGAAATATTGCGTTGTTCCAAGGTAGGCCTATATATCTATTTCAATCGCAAAACGAGTTCTGATTTCCCAGTGTATTATAAGGCGAAAGGCCAGCCTCAGACGACTTGAATGATGTGCCAGGAGCTACCAACTCTATATCCATCTCAATTAATCGTCTAATATATGTATGGGTATACACATTATCCGCATTATATCACTGTTCCCCTTTAAACCAAATGACCACATATAGTTTTGACCCTGACTTATAGTAGATACTAAGATACAAATGCTCTGCAGTTTTCAGGCTGGTCCATTTTATACGAAAATAGGCAAGTGTCAATGATTTCATTTACACTGTTTATTAATACTAGCTGCGATGGCCACGATACTAGTTAGTCTCCTATCTGCACGTAACCTATACGATTGTCTATTGGTCTAAACGTACTATTGCAATTATATTGTTAATTCGTTTTACACTTAAAGTTTACTTTCCAATCTTTCAAATTGTTTGTCTGGTTCTTATATAAGCTGGTATATCTATATAGTGAATGTGCACGAATCTGTTCGGAAAACGTATATGTATATTCATATATTCTGTATGTCTCAGCCCAATCAACCAGATTCCAATTAAGTGCTACAAAAAGTTCCGCAAATTTAATCCGGTCTTTGTTCTGATTTAAACATTCAGTCAGTGGATGCATTGATGGATTCCATGTATATATAGCAAGACAATGGATTATATAATCAAACTAGTAGGTATCGTATCGGGCTCTGTGACGCAGTTTATAACTCCTAAATTTTCTATATACACACTCAACATAAACATGACATTAATACAGGCAAATAGCAATGGAGACAAACAAATCCCTTAATGGTGAATTGATGAGACACGGTAACAATTGGTATTGAATAACAATGGAATTAGAATTCGTTTAGTGCGCCATCAGTTATTGGTTATGGGAATCACTGGTGTATTGATTTTAGAATTACCTCATCATTGTATTCTACTCACTGAAATTGTATATGGAATTGTTGTCCTTTTATGAATAACGACTGAATCTGTGGTCAATGAATACTGATGTCCCCACAGAAACTGTTTGTGGGAGATATTGTGTAACGAACCGGATTGGTCTGGATGTGGTCTGATCAATTTAAGTTTGATGTCACACTGTCAGAATTTAAATACAACAAATACACGTCTAAAAAAAAACGTCTTTTTTTTTGTAAATGTTTTTTATTAATGACTATGTCCCTGATTATAAGTGGTCCGTGAACAAAAATGTATATATGGCCATCGCCGAGTTCTGCTTTGTCTGTAAAGTTAAACAGTATAATTAATTCACAACTGTTTCGTTAGAATGATTGAACCCTATATACTCTACCCAGTACATATATGTCTATGTATCTGTATATTTATCGTTTATATTAGACCCCACGTTACGACCGAGATACAGTGAATTTTTCTCTGACCCCGCCTGATAAAGGCATAACATACAGATAACCTGACAAGCAATAAATGTTCTATTCACAAATATCGCAGGCGGGGCTATACAAAAAGTAGGCTATACACAATGTTTTACTTGGATGTTAATTCATTCCATTTACCATATTAACCCAGGTACTATTTGTTGAACTTCATAAACTATACAAGTGTTTGTTTGCTTAGACAATTTTGTATAACCGTATAATTTATTCTTTATAAAGTTGTGCTCTACTGACTGACCCTCGAGTAGTTTGTATGGTACTAATTAATACACATCAATAGTGAAATATAGTCGCAATTCATTTTATTGAGAAACGGCTTTTGGGAACTATTTTTGAAGCTATGTCAAGCATATAACTGTTTGACTATGCATTATTACAATTGTCCTGTAGTGATGATTCGTTCTTAAGCTTCGGTGACATTGGTATCTTAGTATTGGAAACGTGGTTGAAACAAGGCAGAGCCCCCAACTGACGAAAGGCTAGAATAAATAAAACCTATAAATGAAATGCTGAAGCGCAGTACGGGTGGTCTGTTCTGTGGCCCCCAGGTAAATATGTACATAGAACATGTTCAACAGTTTTAAAAAATGGCGAACTGAGAGCGAGGAAAGATTACAACCAAGTTGTGTTGTCACCTGCATTGCGGACTATGTCACATAGCTTGTGTTTCCTTCAAATAAACTTTTAATCAATGAATTTTCTGAAAATTTATTTACAAGTAACTTTTGCCGGTGAATAGTAGTCGTTTTAACAGTGTTGTATAGAGAAATTGTAGCGAGCTAAGTAACACATTTCCATTGACTGGATGAGGGCTGCTTCCAATGATATATCTAGCTCAGAATCACCTTGTTATTAAGTTTTCTTAATTTAAAAGCTTATACCACTAAATACTAAAAAGTTACCACTCTAAGACAACTTTTGTGGGATGAAATTGCCGTGGACGTCCGAATGTCCCTCGCGATTAGTGATGACTTTGTGATGAACGTCTGTGTGACTTCCTGGAGAGGAATAAACGTCCGTCCGGCGGTGATTGCCTAAATTAGTACTAGCCTTTGAGAGCATGGTCAAGCGGCAGTCAGGAATGTTAATATGTGTCGTATCGCCAATGGGGACCATCAAACTATAAAGTCACTGTCTGGTTGGAGGCTCCTGTTACTTTTGTGGGTCTCGGCCTAAGCGACGACCAAACAGCAGCAATTATTGTGGTGGATCTTTTCGTTGGTATTAAATCTTAACGCGTTGGGTGATTCGTTGGCAGGTTTTTTGTTGCCCCGGCACCTCAGGGGCAATGGGAGACCTATATATCTTGACTTCAAAATATATTCGGCTTATAACATAAATGTTGATTTGTTGACTTCAAAATAAATCTATACCGGTATCAAGTTTGCGACATGCAAATTATACACCAGCTCATGATAATTGCATACATAATCTCATGAAGGCCTTTCAGAATTTATTTTCAGAATACCCGATGCATTGCTGATTTAGAAGCCCCTTAACAATTTTTTTTTATACCTCCAGAAAGTTCGGCTTATATATACATCGTTTGGCTTATATATACATCGTATACATACGTATACTTGAGGCAATTGATATACCAACTTAATTTCAGGTGTTACCATATCTGTTTAAGGCTTAATAATAAATTTACTTATAATAGTCGAACAGACAATACGACCAAACTAAATCCGCTGACATCCATCTTTAAACTTGCCCAACCCTTCCCCCACCATACCCCTCACTCCCAATCTCAACCAAGACATCCAATAAATCATCTGATACAACTTGCATCGCCTCATATTACCCCAGGGACCCAGATTGTTGAGGTTAATTGGAAAATGTATGGACAGGCATCGATACCTACCCCCAGAGAAGACGTACCCTAAATGATCAATTTACTCGTCTCCATCGCAAACGACTTGAGTTAAACGACACATCTATCTACGTTTATCATAGCCTTAGGAGACCCGGATGATTGCTAAATCCACTATCCCCTAAATATACCTCAGTGACAATATCATCCTGTTAATGACGATTAACATGTAACAGTGCCTGGCTATAAATACCAGGTAATTATACAGAGGCGGGTTAGTTTAACACCAACTTATAGCTGGAGATGTTAGCATATTTTGACTTGCATGTGATCAACTTTGTTTTGAAACTGTAATAGGAAGTTTGGTGAAAATAGAAGGATGTCTTGAGAAAGCAAGTAGCATCTCATTAATTTAATTTAATTTTAATTTAATTCTGTATTTGTTTAAAGAGGACTGCGCACAGACTACTCGAAATCATTGAATGTATGTACTGCGCACATCATCCCTGGACGTGATACGACCATCGCCATTTTGGCAGGAACTTTTTTGCAACCTGCCAAAACTGCCAATGCAGATAGATCCAGAGTTTTCATTTGTTTTACATTTAGAACACAAAATTTACTACCAAACTAAACATTGTGCGTCTAAAGCTATATAAAATTCGATCGATAACCCCGTGTTTTCTTATGTGTTTATTGTACATTCAGCGGTAAAAAGGCTTCCGGCGAACAAAATGTCTGATTTTGATACATATTCATATACTTATTACGGCCAAGCTCAGTGATGACCACAAAATAACGAGAAATCACGCGAGGTTTGGTCGATTGGTTCTCCCCCAGCCTCCATGCATTCATTCGTCATTCATTTACCGCCGTTTTCACTGCAGTGATTTATTCATCTAATGTCCCTCAGAGAACTGATATAACCAGATAAGCGCAACCCTCGTCATTAATAATTGTATGACTAGGTTATATCATATTTTCTTATTTCTCTAAATTGCATTTCGCGAGATCAAATCTCAACCAACCACTGAACGCTTTTCTGTTTTGTGCTCTCGTTTGAGATGATGTGTCGGCTTCTCAGACAACTAGGCAAAACAGAATTTGTGCCTTGGATATCAGCTTGTAAAATACAAACTCGAATATCAGCTTGTAAAATACAAACTCGGATATCGGCTTTTTAAATACGAACTCGGATATCAGGTTGCAGAATACAAACTCGATCGGATATCAACTTGTAGAATTCAAACTTATACATTTTTTTTGCTTTTACCAATGTAGTTATCGAACATAAATAAAGATTATCTATCTATCCATCTATCTAAACTCGGATATCAGGTTGCAGAATACAAACTCGGATATCAGCTGGTAGAATACAAACTCGGATATCAGCTTATAGAATACAAACTCGGATATCGGCTTATATAGAATACAAAATAGGATATCAGCTTGTAAAATATCAACTCGGATATCAGCTTATATAATACAATCTCGGATATCGGCTTATATAGAATACAAAATAGGATAACAGCTTGTAGAATACAAACTCGGAAACCAGCTTGTAGAATACAAACTCGGATACCAGCTTGTAGGATACACTCGAATATCAGCTTGTGGAATATTTTAGCTAATCATTATTTAACGTAATTTACGTATTATTTCTGTTTTAAATATGGTCAGTATAATAGCCACTCTATCAATGAACTGTGTCATGTATACTGTTCTATTTCTGAAGTCTCTGAAGGGACAGGTTTTATATTTTCCTTTACTGGAATGAAGAGGGCATCGAACAATAGCAGTCATCTATAGGCTATATCCAAATATATATACATGGCAAAATTGAGATAGTTTGACAACGGCAGCATGCTTTAAATTACAGAAGTGAATGTTAGAATAATAATCAGTTATACCCGTCTAAGGTTGGCACCAATATTAGCTATAACAACAGATTGGCAGCAGCAATAATCGACTTTAGTTTTAGCTGTTACTCTTAACGATTAGAGAGGCAATTCCTACTGCTCCTCCAAGCGGACATTTCGGTTTTGCCGCCGGAGTAATCTAAATTGGAATTCATCTCTTTCGGACACCAAAATTCAAAATATATTCCTGCATTAGTTCTCAACCTCTATCATAAACCTTGAACCACTTTGTAAGGAGACGCACGAAGTTATACAGATCTCGGACGGAGAATTACAGACCCACGAAGTTATACAGATCTCGGACGGAGAATTACAGACCCACGAAGTTATACAGATCTCGGACGGAGAATTACAGAACCACGAAGTTATACAGATCTCGGATGGAGAATTACAGACCCACGAAGTTATACAGATCTCGGCCTTCGATCCCGGTCTATATTGACGCTTTGCAGAATGATCTCTATTTAAAATAGGATTATTTCGCTGACTAGTTATATATAGCTCGAATGACAATGAAGTAATGAAAACTGTTTTAGTATGGGAATTGATAAAATAACAGATGTGCAAAATAAATCAATACTATTATAGTAAAATATAAAGCAAAGTTACAATTTTACACCAGCAGCTGTTTATAATTATTTTCCTCGTTAAAGAAAGTTGACCTTCATTGAGAACTATTGACAATAAGTCCTATTGTTGTGGGCTAATGGAGATAGAAAAACAAAAGAAAGGCCTTCACAGAGTGTCAGACTGACATTTTTTTCCTACTATATTTACTTGCACTGACATCTGTTAACACATATAGTCACAAATCACGTACATATCCGTTTTTCTACACAAAACAAATTGTTATCGAGAGATTGTATTGTTTATTCAGGATCCAACAGACACAAGGCCCAGTTACAGGTATAGTAACTGTAACTGTTATCAGTAACACACATTATATTTAAACAGCTTATACAGAAATAGACATACAGCATACAAAGAAATATACATTTTCAAAGAAAGAACTTTGTACCCAAAATACATGTGTGTTTGTAAAGTTATCACAAACATACAAAATGAAAATAAAATAAGATAAAATAAGAGTATATACCATAAAGAATTACTAAATCATAAAAGATGTAATAGTTATAAATAAATAAATTATTGAACGATTGTAGTTATACCCCCAAAATAAGAAAGAAACAGCTGACCTACTTTTAGAGACATAATAACCAGTAACTTTATAAAACAACTTAAATAAATGGATACAATTATTTCATATTTGTCTTTACATGAAAGAGTTTGAGGTTACTCTTGTGTGTTTTTGTGTGTAATCAGTGAAAGAGGAAAGATAGATCAGCCACGCTCCTTACAACCAAACCCAGAGCAGAGAGATTGTATGTAAGGGTTTTAAACATTTTGTGGATAAAAGGCTATGGAAGGTAACCTGGGGCGTAGAACAGTATTTCGGTAACAATGGGTAGAATCAAGAGAAAATCTATAATACAAAAGAAGACACCAAAGGCGACCACTCCACGAAGATTGTACCAGACTTATTATATCTGTTAACGGTTCATTAAACTAGCTGATTACTGTCCCCTGTTACAAGCCTGGGTCTGTTGGATCACCTGGCTGACCTGTTCAATAATCGCGGGTATTTCGGGTATGATTACATTTTTACTTAAACCAGGGAATACTTTCTATGACTTTATTTAATAGGCATGCAGTTGAAGCTGAAGTATACAAAATCAACAGTACTCTTTTTATGGTTGGCAACTTCTTTATCATGTAACAATGCAACGTTTCGGTTTAGATCCTAAGGCAACGTTTCAGTTTAGATCATAAGGCAACGTTTCGGTTTAGATCCTAAGGCAACGTTTCCGTTGGGATCCTAAGGTAATGTTTCCGTTTAGATCCCAAGGCAACTTTTCGGTTTACATCCTAAGGCAACGTTTCGGTTTAGATCCTAAGGTAACGTTGCCGTTTAGATCCTAAGGCAACGTTTCGGTTTAGATCCTAAGGCAACGTTTCGGTTTAGATCCTAAGGCAACGTTTCGGTTTAGATCCTGAGGCAACGTTTCGGTTTAGATCCTAAGGCAACGTTTCCGTTTAGATCCTAAGGTAACGTTTCCGTTTAGATCCTAACACCGTTCTCAAGCTAAAAACAAAATTTGTGATCAATAAACAGTGTACTGTTGCTTAGATACTTTATATACCGTTGTAGGCAAACCTACATTGTTTTACTGTAAACAAAAGCATATACTATTTTCTATCTAACACTTGTAGTGACGGTCATTCTGTTGAAACAATACGCATCATTAGAGTTTTGCTCTATCACTTACCAACTCTTTCAAATCTTTTCTCGGTATCGGTTAGGTTTCCAAACAAGGAGAGATGAGAAAAAGACGAAAAGATAGATTAAACAATTAATTATTAACAGTTATCAAACGGAGGTGTGAAAGTAATGCCGTCTGAACGAAGTCATGCATTGCCCCATTTCTTTGTATAATGAAAGTCAAAGGCAAACAATTCCTCCAGAGTTCGACGAATTAACGTAAATATCTTTTCGTTTGTCTTGACAAAAATGTGCACTATAAAATTTATTATTGGTCTAAATCTTTGTTCAAAAATCATAAATTCATAAAATTCTTTATACAAACTTTTGTTTTAATGACATTCGAATGGTTTGCATGAATCAATATTAATAGTGTAATAGCTATCCAGTGTATTGAAAAACGTTTGTGGGCTTTGATAAAAACGTATTGGAGTTATTTGGAACATGTCAAGAAATGTCATTATGCATATTTATGTCCTATAAGATAAATCGTTCTCAAAAACAAACATTGTCAAAAATGAAAGCCAAGTGTGTTTTGCTAGGTGGTGTACATCGCGCGATGAAACTGGACAAGGCACCGATGGAATCCCCCGGGATAGCCGCATTTCACTGTCAACTGTCTCAAATATGGGCGGATAAGGGACTCATTTTGATCTCACGCAGATTTGGATTTTCCAAAAATAAACTGAGAAGAATTCAAATAAGAATGTGCTAAAGAACATTTTAATGGATAAGCCTGTTACAACGTTGTTTAAAATGCTTTGAATTAAAATAATAAAATATAACCTTAATGATATTAAACTGACTTTACTCTAAGCGCTAAAACTAAATATAGGAATGGTCGAACAAATTTACTTCTTGGATTTACTCTCAAGGGCAAGAGGAATTGCGTCGTCGAAATAACAATAACAATTACATCTGTATGGAATTTACTGAATGCATTAACATTAAGACAATCAATATCATTAATTCTCAGGATTTGAGAAAAATGGAGGAAAAAACTCTCAACCAAAAACTCGGATGCTAATGCTGTGGTGCTGTAATGTCGATTTAATTCTTTTTGAATAAACAGTTCTACGCAGTATCAATTCCGTGCTTAAGATATAAATGAAACATTATTATATCTCAGAAGGAAATCCATTGACATAAATAAGACATAATTCATTTTGAATATCTTGTATCATTCCTGGAATTCTTGGATATATTTTAAAATCTCTTAACGAATCAATATAACAGCCTCATGGGACAGACGTCATATGCAGTGCATGTTTTATAACGTTCTTGAAAATGGTCTCTATTACTACATCCGCTAGGATTTCTAACAACGGCATTGTGTAAGGCTCTCATATGGCCGTCTCCGTAGTAATTATGTTCGAAAGGTAAAATAGTGTAAATATTTTAGTGGATGGCTATACCAAAAACGTTCACAGAGCGTGCAATTCATAAGATTGTAAAATTTGATAAATGTATGTGCGAATAATAGAGGACCAAATTTGGCCTGAGTGTAACATAGAATAAGAAAAACGGACAAGGAAGTCATGCTGGTGTAGATAATACATTTCGGCTTTATTATGCCATGATCAGTTATATACATATATACACTAGAGTCCAAAAGAAACGATACCAACTTGTTTTCAAAATATTTTGTTACGAATTGATTTTTGTAATATGAAAACATGCCAA
>JAVFBZ010157484.1:5901-18270 GCA_032466195.1 Katharina tunicata | reverse complement strand
ATAATAAATTCGTCATTGACGTTTTTCGCAGGGTGTACGGATTTTTATGACCGTCTTGAAGCTCGTACACCACTTCGTCTGCGGCTCAGGGTGTACGAGCTTCAAGACGGTCATAAAAATCCGTACACCCTTTTAAAAATGTCAATAACTAATAATATCCCATAGGACATCAAGTGCATTCCGCGCCACTAAAAATCGACATAGAGCAGGTAACAGCAAAGAAAATGAAGCAATAAAATATAACTATTTAGCATTACATTAAGCCAAAATCACCAATGCAACAAGAAGTCACGTGAAAGAGTTTAAATTTCTTCATAGGTCGATTAATCAGGTCAAGCTTCAGCAGCCTCTCTATAACGTTCACAACTATATTTAAAATGCGTTATCATTGCATATAAGGTCCATCACCAAAGTGAATCGAGGGACCGTTTTATACAAATGGTGCTGGTATTCTTCTCAATCTGGAGAAAGCCTATTTTAGTATGCTGCTTACATTTTAGGGAGAGTTATTGCCCCTGACTTCAAAGAATCATTCCAGATTTAAGTTTTCCGACTAGCCATTAAGTCGACGAATTTTGGCAATCGATAGCTATTCACATTTACGTAAATATGAACACAACCAACAGCCATTGGTTTCTAATTATCTCTGGAAATATTAAATTACTATGTTTATTTAGGTATACAATTCCTCTTTGACAGGAGGTTTATGACTTAGCTAATGATACGCTCCTTTACGCAGTGGCTTTTGACACATAACATTTACTACCTAACTGACGTCAATCTTATATAGGATGAGCAAGGGACATTTAAGTATTGTGTAAGTGGACAACTTTTGATCAGCGGTAATCAGAGTTGGTGCTATCCTAAGTTATATTGCCTGCATACCCGGGAGGGTGGTTGGGTGCGAGCCTCCTGTGCACATGTGCTTTTTGAGCTAAGGGGCATCAGGAAGACGATTTATTGTGGTGTGTTTTTTTGTTTTTTTTTGTCCTGTAAATAATATATTGTGGCGATTTCTGTGTTGCCAGCGTCGTTTATTGGTAATTTCCTACCGAATGGGCTGGTCATATGAGTAAAATAAACTTAAGTACGGCATAAAGTCCAAATCATATAAACATATTGTTTAAATGGCTTAGGATCACATTTCAAACCTTCAGGCAATTATAATTGTGATTAAAATATAACAAGTTTAACGCTGGCAGCACTCGACATATAATATTTCCTCTGCACCGTTTCACTAACTACGCACGATTGTCTATAGCTTACGGCACCAAGAAGCCCAGTTGTTGTGGCGTCATGCTGCGGGTCCTGTGCATGTCCTCTGTTCTCATTTTATGGTTTTAACGACGTCGTTTGTGGTTGTTAGCCATTAGTCATACACTCTATCATAAGAATAAAACAACCTTTAAAATCGCTATGGAACAATCAGGAAATATATAGTTGTAAATATGATAGTGTTCCATATATAATGACTTACTGGATTCGGGTCATTTTAGCATCAATTATCTAGCATGCTGGCCTTTTGAAGGACCGAGACACACCCACGCCTTTTTTCAACCATAGGTTTAGCCCAAGAGTCGGTACACGCAAGTGGCGATTTCATCAAGACACATCATGCATCATTTCTTTATTAATGTGCTCAATATGCAATTTTATATATCTTCGTCATAAACTGTTAGTGTTCCACATAGTCATTTCCGACAATATGTCTACGGGTCTATTTGTCTTAATAATTGTGTAATATTATATATTGTATGTAAATACTACGTTACATTTTTAAATGCGTTTAAACGTTTTAAACATTTTACATTGCGTACGTATCTAAACACATTTTTGTTATTGCATAAAATCGTAAATTACCCCATGCCATCTCATTGCCGTATCGGCCAGCCATGGTTATTGCTATCTGTCGTTTTAACATTTTGCGTAATTGAAATTAAATGCATATTGTTAACGTAAGTTGTATGTCATCTTAATGACATTTGTTAGCAGACCTGTAAGTGGGCATTTGACCTGTATGGATGGATACAGAATCCTAATAAACCACAAACCATCAACCTTGCTCAGTCCTCGCTCTTCCTCCTTGCAACATCTCTTTATAATCTGAACCGAGCAACGTTCCCGTTTAAATCGTGTCCGGTCATCTGTATGTAGTAGGCCTACAAGGACAAGCAAGGTAATTTAATGAGCCACATATCCTTTTGAATTTCGCCTGAAAGGTCTCTTTTGAGTCATTAAGTCTGCTTTCAGCCTGCGTGATCACTTATTTCCCCGTAGTTTTCGTCGTGCATATAATGAGCGAGACCAGGGGGAACAACCGAGAGCGAAATCATCAATCTAATGCAAAATGTAACAAGGGTGGATTTCCTACGTGAAATCACTCACCCACCACACAATTGGATCGGAGGGGGTTCGGGAAATGACACACATATAATTAACTCACAACATAATTTAGTAAGGTAGTTAATCATGACTTACTAAAGACGGACAAAATAATTATTATTTCTTTACGTGAGGCTTAACCTTGACAGCACATTATCCTAAGAAATCAATAACTAGTTGACTAAAGGAAATTAAATCAAGTTTAAGTTTTGTGTGCGAATGACATTTCCTAAGCATTGGCCTCTTGAAAAATGTATGTTAATGCATGCATATACTTGCTGATCCGCAGTGAAATGTTTTTAACAATGTTTTGCCTTTAAAAAAGCTTAAAAGTACTGTATTTTTTGTTTTAGAGATGTTTACTTTATGTCAGAATGAACTGATTCTATGTCAGAAAATTCTGCCGACTGGGACCTTTGCGAGAATCGAACCCACGACCCCAACAGCCAGGAGCAAAATAACCATCTACAGAACTTACCATGCTCAAATTAACATTGTATTTCTCGC
Source organism: Katharina tunicata (assembly GCA_032466195.1). Lineage (NCBI taxonomy): Eukaryota > Metazoa > Mollusca > Polyplacophora > Chitonida > Mopaliidae > Katharina > Katharina tunicata. The sequence continues at coordinate 15,381 of JAVFBZ010157484.1, read as the reverse complement.
ATCGTACAGGGCGATGCGGAGCACATATTTGGAACTTACCGTCTTTGTCAATACTTATTATCCATTTTCTCCAATTCTTTGTGTAGTTTTTATAAAAAATAATATATTTTTAGTAACCCTAAGCGTCAAAAAATGGCTCCGCGGCAGTAATTTCAAAACTAGATTCGAGTCATGGGCGAAGACTACTGCATGGCGTTGACAAATAGAATAGGGCCTGCAAGCCGGCACGTCATGTGATGAGACATTTCACGAGATTCCTTCCACTTCCGGGTACATGCTACTATTTAATTTAGATATTACATCACAAGAAAAGTTAAAAAGGTGACAAGTGTCCCGTCCGATCCTATAACTGAATCAAAAGAAAACGAAAAACCGTACTGAGAGACCACTTATCAAAACAAAGCGCCACAGTTTCGAGGGTGTACCCGGAAGTAAAGCAGAAAAGAACGAGACTAACAGAGCCTATTGCATTTAAATGTTACCAATGTGCGACGGAGGAGGGCATTTTTTCTTTAGATAAATTATCTCAGATAGTTTAATTGTAAGTGCCAAAACTACACATTTTTGTTCAGCACTGTTCTACAGATATCGTTTTATATGGACAACGCAGTAGACTAACAACGATACAGAACTCCGCATTAACCGAATGGCCAGCAGTAATTGCCAAAAATCTAGGGCAGGATAGCTGAGTGGTCCAGGAGGCCGGCATTTTAATAGCCTACTTATGGTCTTTAGCCTAGGCGCGTGACTCTGAAGGTCGTGGGATCAATTCCCGCAAAAAGTCTTTTCCGGTAAACATTTTTGAACTGAAATCTATTTAGTCTAAAAGTAAAAATATTGTTTATGGTCACTTTCTAAACGATACAAAAATATTTATCAAGAAATGTGGTAAAGTTTGCCCCCCAGGAGACAATAAAATGACCAAGAATGCATTTCCGCGGAGCCCGCAATCTCTATAGGCGAGTGACGTCGCGTTGGGATTTGGGAAGCAATACCAGCATTGCCTAGCAGTTTTTAAAAAATCCATACAACAATGGTGGTAAATTGATTGAAGTAGTGGATTGGTTCAAGCTCTGAGGAATAGATATCAAATTTAATGGCTTTTTTGTACGTGTAACGAGAGAAATTATATGATGTTTTTGTTTAAAAGGGGTGCGTTTGACGGCCATGTCTGTCCAAGGTGTTCACCCACGGTTAAGGACCCTTAACCAAAGGCGTTACGGCCTTGATCCACATGTGTGCTTTCAGCAGCCGATGATAGGTTGTCCGTAAGCTTTCCATATTGACTTTAAGCTGTTGTATGGTGACCTTTTCCAAGTGGGGTTTGCAATTTGAATCTGGTAATGTTTATACACACATGCGAGCTTTGTCGTCTCCCACACTGTTTCACTATATCACTTCAAGACGGCTACAAGCTGAGGTGAAACCTTTACCGGGCCCGTCTTTAGAAGCTGACGTAGCTTACCTTAGGCTTAATTGTTATGAAGGCACAATACCTTCACTGGTGTACGTCGTGATACCAATCTATAGTCTCTGGTGTTACTTACCTTATACGTAACGTAAGTCAATTATTGGTAGACGTTAGACGCAACGCAAGTCAAACGTAAGAATTGATAAGCCAATTCTCAATGAAACGATCAAAACACAGGTGTTCGGAGGGGGCAACCGTCGTGTTCTTGTAATTATGAATGAAGTAATATACATTCACACCCTGCATGCTTGAGACCAATAACCTAACGACCTATATAAGACAAAAATGAACAATCGTTGTGGACATGTGTCTGACACATTTGACGTTTTTAATATAAAGAGGAAACATCCAATAATATATTTAAAAGATATCAAAGTTATATACACAAATCAAAGTACAGCTTGGGGAATTGCGAACAAGACATGTAAATTTACATGAATATAACAAGAAACGCAAGTATGTGTGCAAATGCAACACGTGATTCCTAGAACCGTAAAGGCATATCCCATGTGAAAAGTGCAAGGTCAGTTTTAACTGGCCAAAACTGTTTAATTGGGTTTCGTGAGATATGTCAGACTAACATTTGAAGCATGGATTAATACACGTAACTTGGCATGACAGGATTAAAACGCGTAACTTCACAACAGGCAGTCATCAAGCATCAGGAATTGTGTACACTCCTAGGCAGCGGCTGTTGATATATAACATCTACAATCGGCCTATATACAGTCCAGTACAGCCGCTACTAAAACAAGGCAGATTTTCCCGGGATGGCCACCAGAGGGGGCTATTTCAGACTGGACGACATAGGCCAATCAAATTGCGTTTTACAGTTGCGCGTTTGGCTTGCAGTTTGCTTAAGCCCGGCGCAGGTTGACTGCGATCCAAACAATCTGGACACAACTGATCACAATCGACCTGCGCGTAACGGTCATGTCGAGTTTTTGTTAAAAACCATCGATTTACAGCAACTGCGAGCATCTGAATGATCACTGATTCATTACACTCAGGTCGACTACGACTGGTTACAACTGCACAATATCCACATATGCTCAAAGTCGACCACGTGATTAAGGCAAAATCGGCAAACCCTCGCGTGATTTCTCGTTATTTCACTGCCATCACTAAGTGTGAGCACGGTATGTAAACAAATAATAATAACTGCGTTGGTAGTAATGTATATAAACAAAGGCTGCCGGAATACATCTTCCACACATACTTGGGCCTATGTCTCTATATTTCGAATGAAAAAATATTGCGTTTTAATACACGAAATACTTATTAAGACTATTGTCCCGAATGTATATAAACAAAGGCTGGCGGAATACATCTGATGACCTCTTCCACAAATACTTATGCATGTATCTATATTTTGTATGAAAAAATATTGCATTTTAATATAAGAAATACTTATTAAAACTAATGTCAAGAAATATATTAAATGTGAAAGATGTTAAATATAAATAAATACCTGCTTCACTCGCCATTTGTAATGGTCATGTGATCTGTGTCGCAGGCAAGCTCATGTCGGTAGAACTGGGAGCAAACATTCTGGATGCTTCCAGTCGCAGGAAAGTAGAACATGTTCAACTCGCTTGCAACCGGGTACAACTGGGCGTAAGCCAGTTGCTGTTAAGCCTGTTTTCCACTTGGCGAATTTATTCGCGCGAAGCGAAACTTTTCGAACTTACGCATGCGCTGTTCAATTTTCTGTCACGTGATCATGTTCGCTGGTCATTCGCTGCGGCGAAAAAGTGAGTTCGAACTGTGTTAACTTTTTTGAGGCAAATATTGCCGCAAACCAGTTAGATGTCAAGAAATAAGTCACAAGGCATAACAACACTTGCTTTGGCAAAATGGCCACCATTGACACGAATCTGTTACAGCACTTAATAGAAAATAACAGAAGCATGAATTTGACTAAACTTGTTAATTTACCAAATGTAAGTCAGCAAAAATCACAATTACAAGAGATACAAGTAAAAATCTCACATTGTCACATTAACAGCAGCCATTGTTAAAGATTCCAGCCAATTCATGTGACAATTCGCAAAATCGCTGCAGCTAATGTTCAAGTGAAAAATATAAATTTGCTAGCTATTTTTTTCGCAGCAAAAAATTTCGCTTCGCACGTATATATTCGCCTATTTGGAAACCAACTTTAGTCGTAGTAACACCAAAGCACGACCCAGATGTGACAGCAAATTGACACATCTTCATGCAAGTGCTGATTTACGTTGTCGTCTAGTGACACATATGAGACGCACTCCATTTGTCCCGCCACTTTCTCCAAATTTCCAGCCGTGACGTAATTTCTCGGGAACCAATCGGTGCTAATATTAAGGTTTTGAGTGGAAACGACGAATACAGGCATTTCATTGCACAGTCTGGAATATAGTGCCCTCTGGTGGCCATCCCGGGACAACCGGCCTTGTTTTAGCAGCGGGTATACTGGTCTGTAGTAAATGTATGTATCAATAGCGGCTGCATATAGAAGCGTACAATTTTGATATAGGAGAAGTTAACAAACAAAAAAATCATGGTCAAATTACATACCCTACTTATTGAACTTCTGTAAGTAAAATGTATGGTGGAATGTTTGTACAATGATTTATTTATTAACAACTTGATATGATTTATAATTTGACTATGACTTTGTTTTTCAACCAAAAAAAGTGTTTTCAAACCTGCCGTCGTTTAATCGGACTATGAATTTCGGACTAGAACACACTCGTTAATTACGTCTTTTTTTTAAACTATAAAGTACAATTTTTTTAAAGTTACAAGCTACACCCCAAGGGTAAAGATGTCGGTCTTTTTTTTTTCTAAAACGATTCGTGGTTCATTTTATTGCAGTTTTATGACTGGAAAAAAACACAACGTAACAAGGACTTGCCATTTTTCCTCACCTGCAACAACAACAAGGCCTTGGATTCCACCGCGGTGAATAACCTCATATGGCATGAGTCAGCCGTTTGAATCTTGTTAACGGGGGCTCATAGCCGTTGACTTTGAGTAACCTCGGTACCTCAAAGTGTGTCCCATGCAGATGTGACAGCTGATTGGTACATCCTCATTTAAATATTCACATTACAGACCGATAATTGGGCAGAAAAGCTCTGGTATGACATTACTGGTTTTTATAGTGTTTGAACCCCACACTTTAAGGTTTTAACCAAAAAAATTGCTCAATTACTGATGACAGTATTTCAGGTGCTCGATCGAACACTGGTTACTGACATTGTAAAAACTATCCCCAGATCTTTTTAACCACCTAACAAGAATTAACCTCTTGTGTCGTGTTACAAGAATCCGTCACACAACAAATAATCCAAGCTGAAGGTCTGCGGATTGTACTGCCTATGTGTATGGAATGATAGTCCGCATAAAAAAGCTAATATATTCTAGATCAAAAGTTGTTGATTAATATAAAGCCGGTCTCATCCCACTCGGAATTCATCTGCGCATATCATCTCGGACGTGATACGATAATCGTCAGGAATTTTTTCCCAGCCAGTGGAAATGTAGAATGTGGAAAAATTTCATAATTTGCATTTGTTTTACATTCAGAATATAATTTGCTCCTAAGCTAACTTCGTGCATCTGGAGCCATATGAAATTCACACGGTTACGACATGTTTGCTTATGTGTTTACTGTGCGTATATGCCGGTGAATAGGCTTCCGGCGAACAAGATGTAACATTTTAAAGCATATTCATACACCTATTACGGCCGAGCTAAGTGATGGTAGCGAAATAACGAGAAATCACGCGAGATTTTCCCGATTGGGTGTAATCCTTAAATAGTCAGTCACATATTCAGGATTTTTACTGCCGTCCTTGCTAGGACCATTTCCCAATTAAAATTTGTCAAAAATCTGATCAAGATCCTGTGATTCGTTGCTGGAAATTCAAACTTTATTACAATTTGTTAAAACAAATATTGTTCAGGAAGCTTCCCGATTCAGCCGTTTCCAGCCGAATTCGTCTCGATTATCCCGTTCTCACTCCGATTCTGTTCCGATTCGTATCTTTCGCATGGTAAATAACGACCGAATCTATCCCGACAGCGTCCCGATTCTCCCGAATGCGATCCGACAGAGATCAGACAGTGACCAGACAGTGAACCGACGCTGACGGAAAACATCCGTTAGAAAACCGTTTCACGTCCTATAAAAGAATCGTGCGACGGCGGATTCTCACTCCAGATCATGCCCGTTCGGCAGGACACCGTCCAGACAACACAGGACATTGTTACGATTTTCCGACTATAGTCAAATCGGCTGAGTTTCCCGAATGTTGCGGGACGCACCTTACTGTGGGGAGTGATTGGCCTACCTCTCCGGACCATTCCCGATCCGTAGGACTCTGTTACGGACGTATACGACCGCGTTGTAGTGCTGTCTGATCTCAAACGAGAGCCATAATCGGCACTGTGTAAACGCCGCATTAGTTTGATGTATTGGAGAAGTCGAACACGGATTTCATTTTTCAGGATTCTTCATGTTATTACAGAGCAAAATTAGAAAGGAAAGTAAATATATCATTTGGAAAATTACATTTCTTTTCTATAAGTATTTTGAGAAATCTGGAAGAATTCTTAATCGACACCCATATTTACATATAAATACTTTTACGGGTGTGGCAGTGGCAGTGACTTTCGCTCCAGAGGAGATTCTATTACGTTATACTGTGGATAGAATGGATACTAAATAATGGTTTTGGCAATCTAATAATCCAAGGTCTTGGCTGTCATGAAACCTCACAAGGTGTCACGACTTTCAGTTTTTTTGTAATTTGTAAATTTTTTAAGTGAATTAAAATGAAACGCCAAGAATTACAGAAAACGACGATGCACAGTTTCAACCTTGGGATGTGGTCATTTAAAAACAAAAATTGTGTTGTAGTTTGTCCGTGTAACAAAGAAACAATTAGTGAGTCACCAATGGAACTGTTACTCATATCCATGTCACCTTCACACCACCGGGTATTATATTCGCGCGTCGTTGCTGTATCCTATTCTCTCGAGCTAAATTGGGTAAATTATATGGAATTTGGAATCCCACTTAAAAAGTTGATGCGGCTTTTTCGCTTAAAAAGTCCAACACTTTGGCAATAATTGGTATTTAAAGTCGGAATCGCAGCATTTGGCATGAACAATGGTTTTCAGAAGTTAGTCATCAAACCGGTTTATTATTCTGTTATTATTCAATAATTGCATCCCTTGGCTTCTCCATAGCGAGACGTTTATCATATTGTGTCTTGATAATTTTAAGTCATACTACGGGTCCCAATCAAACCATTTGAAACATTTAAAGTCAAACACATTTAATTTACTTACTGTTTAAATACTGCCATGCAGTTGCCCGTCTGAAACACCCTGCAAGAGGTATTCTTCTTCAATATCTGCAATTTGCGACCCAGTCATTTATTGCTGAACAACCGGGCAATTAAGGACGCGAGATTATTGGAAAGATCATAAAACGGCCTTGTGCTAATTAAATGGGCATTTAGCTTACGGAGTAGATAGAGTGACCAGAAGTGTTTAAGCGACAGGCAACATGAATTTTCTGATCATGCCGCATGCAGGGTTAAGACGGCGGAAGTAATTGTGCATACAGCTAACATCTACTTGGTTTGGAGCAAGTTCATTTAACCTTCATTAAATAGGCCTGCAATTACTCATTCTTTTCCGTCAAGGGGTCTTGTGATAAATAGGAGTATGAAGAGGCTCTGCTATACTTGTGAGAAATAAGACGACAAATACAATGTTTTTACATATTATAACGTATGCATTTACAAGATTTCGTGAAAGGTTATGCCCATCATCAGGTATATAGGCCTAGTGGCAACTGCAAATAATCAAACTACAGGAAGGTTTATATAAGCCTATATAGTGAAATTGACATACCCAAAATGAAGCAGTGTAACAATTCATAGAAAAAAACATGCAATATGGCTTACAGAACAATATAAATGCAATAGGAAGCAAGCAAACGGAAAATTATTTTATAAGAATAAAACATTACGCAAGAACCCCATGCATGTCAAAGGAGCGAAAAATGACAACAATATATTGATTTTCCACATTGTTATGAAAATTCTCACGTTATAAGGAATATCCACGAATAATGCACCATCTGGATATTCATAACTCTGAAGGAATATGAGACATAATATTTTTACTTTTATTCCAAAAGAAACCATGTAATATACCTTAACATACACAAAGCATATTCCTAGATAGTGTTTTAAAGACGACGGATTATTCCACAGCTGTTTTGTTTTTTAATTAAGAATATTCGAAGGATATATTTTTTTTTCGATTCTAAAAATTTAAAGGTTCCTGTGGTTTTCATTGTTTAACCGTTAAGTACGATCCGGCTTTTCAACGCAGACTGGGAATATATATCGGCGAAGAGTTTAATCAAATGTGTAGTGTTCAGCAATATCTATCTCACCCACTCAATAAGTTATGTGTGAGTTACGAATCCTCCCAGAATATCAAGTGCGGATATGAATATCCCGTGAAAGTTTATCCGAGGCTCCCGGACTTAAAATGTGTGCGATATTTATTATTGTTACACTAAAACGTTGACTAAACAGAAGACTGGAGAGAGTTTACAGGAGAATATTGCCGTTTCGAAACAATGCCCGCATAACGGATTTTCGTAAAACAGGGTCTCCTTCCACTGAGCCCAAATAACTGACCTGAATTTAACGTTTACAGTGGTCTCATATCCGCAGAGATTTGCGGTGACAAAACAACAACAACAACGATGAAGCCATTTAGAAACACACCGAAGTGTCCAATACAACTTGAAGACAAATTGGCGCTTTGGTCAAAAGATCCACCCCACCATCCTCTCGACTAAAGGCAAGCTGTAAAATTCTCGAATAAAGAATGCACCAGCTTAAGGAATAGACTATGTAATTTTTTGGCAGTAGGTATATATTACATTTATACATAAATGTTCGTGGATTATTCCTGAAAGCGATGCCTGATATAGTGAAAAATAACATTTCCCGAAATGTTCCTCGAGAGCTGCTGGAATATTCAGCTAATGCTTTGTTGCCAGAATAGATGATCGACGCATAAACGTTCACGAACAGCAAAATACCGCCTAAAGACTACACTCCATTTTTGGCATGATGGCGCTTCAGCGTAGCTGTGCCGAATATACATCATGAACCTCTTTCATTGTACGCATTACTTGGAGTTTACAAAGCCAGTGATAACCAAATTCGTTGGAAACAACCCCCGACGCCAAGTGCAACAAACAATGACGGTCCACGGCAAGCACATTGAGTCACTTTAAAATTTCCGTCGGCTCTCTGAGTCCAACTCTCCAAATCATATCAACTGATATCAAAGCAGACGACTGTAGGTGGTTGCCAGTTGCCTATTTACCTGAAGTTGTATCCCAGTTGCTTATTCGCTTGAAGTTGGATCCCACTTGTTATTTACGTGAAGTTGTATTCCAGTTGCTTATTCACTTAAAGTTGGATCGCAGTTGCTTATTAACTGTTTAACTATCCCAGTTCCCTGTTCTGTTTGGTTCCCTTTTCGCACAAATATTCAGACGGCTCTCTGAGTCCAACTCTTCAAATCATATCAACTGATATCAAAGCAGCCGACTGTAGGTGGTTGCCAGTTGTCTATTCACTTGAAGTTGTATCCAAGTTGCTTATTCACTTAAAGTTTTATCCCAGTTGCTTATTCACTTGAAGTTGTATTCCAGTTGCTTATTCACTTAAAGTTGGATCGCAGTTGCTTATTAACTTGAAGTTGGACCCCAGCTGCTTTTTTACTTGAAGTTGGATCCCAGACTTCCTTGCTGCTTATTCGCTTAAAGTTGTATCCTAGTTGCCTATTCACTTGAAGTTGTATCCCAGCTGCTTACTCACTTGAAGTTGGATCCCATTCGCGTATTCACTTGAAGTTGGATCCCAGATTTCCCAGTTGCTTATTCACTTGGAGTTGGATCCCATTCGCGTATTCACTTGAAG
>JAVFBZ010157473.1:0-18272 GCA_032466195.1 Katharina tunicata | reverse complement strand
TTACCTGTGCTTGCTAGATAACCAGGAGAAAATGGTAAAGGTAACCCCATTACCGGTGCTTGTTGGATAACTGGGAGGAAAATGGTAAAACTAACATCAATGCCTGTGCTGGCTGGATAACTGGGAGAAAATGGTAAAACTAACATCATTGCCTGTGCTGGCTGGATAACTGGGAGGAAAATGGTAAATGCAACCTCATTACCAGTGCTTGTTGGATAACTGGGAGGAAAAGGGTAAAACTAACATCAATGCCTGTGCTGGCTGGATAACTGGGAGAAAATGGTAAAACTAACATCATTGCCTGTGCTGGCTGGATAACTGGGAGGAAAATGGTAAATGCAACCTCATTACCAGTGCTTGTTGGATAACTGGGAGGAAAAGGGTAAAACTAACATCAATGCCTGTGCTGGCTGGATAACTGGGAGAAAAATGGTAAAACTAACATCATTGCCTGTTCTGGTTGATAACTGAGGAAACGGTAAATGGTAAAAGTAGCCTAATTTCCTGTACTTGCTAGATAACCAGATGAAACTGGCAATACTAACATCGCGGCCTCGAAGCAGTCGTGTACATTGGAGCAAAGGGCTTCAGATGGTAAATACGATCCCATTCCACGAGATGGCCTATAGCCTACAAATATAGGCCTATATTCTATATAGTTGTTGGTATAACACAATTAAATTAAGAAAATGCCTAAAATACGAAACAAGCAACAACAAAAAAATTCAAAATTGAGTTGATTGTTAAACTTTATTAGCTTTTGCGTTGTGGGTATTAAAATATTCTACAGGATTATATTTCTTTACTATTCTTTACATAATTTATGTTCCTTTTTTGTAGATTTTTCAAAATAATTTTCCAGTATAGATTCTCTATTATATTGTACATTGTTCTGCTTTTGAATGTAAAGAAATACATCAAGACGGGTATGGCTAAACATGAGTGTATGGAGAAAGAAATAACAAGTGCTAATGTTCGTTAGTTGGTTATAGTTACTTCATCAATTGACTTATAGCTGAATTAATTACCTTCTTGTATGCTTCCTATAAAATATTCTGATTTGTTGGTTAATAAATAGATACTGGATAGATTAACTGATTAAATCTGAATCGATGTGCTTCTTATAATAGATCGATTAATTGACGATTAGGCATTCCGATAGCCTAAATATTCAATCAATGTTTATTTATGCTGTCATGTTTATATTTTGCATTCCTATGTTATTTGGCATAAATTTTCATTTCGTTTCAACCAGACAAAGACTTGGTTCCTTTCTTTATATATTTTGGTCTCCTTGTTCCTTATCTATACTTGTTAACCATTTATATATCAGTAGCTGGCTTTGTTCTGAGAGATCTTTCAGGGGGTAGAACGATAAACATATGGTCATAAATCTGCTTAAAAGCTTATATATAAACAATGTTAACTAAGCACACGATTCAGTCATATATCCCTTTACTAACAACTAACAAAACCATTTCTCCAGACGTGTGCGCAATCCTATTGGTTATCCACAGTGTTATATTGCTTTCTTATTGTCCGCGCTTGTCGACAGGTTATAGCAATAAAGCCTGCTGAGCCCGCATTATCAGCAATATTTATGTATATGCTGACAAAGGCGCGATGTCATCCTAACGTATTTAAGATGTGAGTGCCATAAAAACGGCCCTTTTATAAATTCCCCGGCTATAATGATGTTTACTAGAGCGGTTTGTTCGGAGTGCTGAGACAATAACCTCCACTAGTAATGGCAACCCTGAGACAAATATGCAACACCACGGAACTTATCTGACAAAAAAAGCCTAGTTTCCTTTCTTGAGTTACATTTATCAAGTTTATAACGCTTTCCAGATGGGATAGCGTTATATCAGTTGGCATCCCGTAAGAGGCCTGTTAAAATCGTTTAACTACCGAAGGATGATTTCTTGAAATTCTTTCCTTTTCTATCAGCAAAACAATACCATAGCCAGCTGCTGTCCGCCGCAATCTAAACTACTCCAGTTATATACGCAGCTCCGTTATCAAGTTACTCTGCATGCAAAGAAAAAATGCTTCGACTAGAAATACACATTTTGCAATTCAAAACCTTCAGATATATAACTTTAAAATTTCTGATTTCATCAATCACATTTCTACTTTTTGTTATTATTATGTTTTATGTAAACACTCATATATATAGCAGACATAAATCAATCATTTTTTTTCTTTGTATCTGTATTAAACCATGTCTTTTCGGTTAAGAACTTAAGAAAACAATGTAAGGTATATGTTGCAGTGATTCCATAAACAGCCTCAAATATGCATGAGTATTACTGTTTGCGTATAACTTAAGTGCATTGATACGAGATTGAGATAACCCGCGTGAATTTCCCGTTTGCGTGAAAGTAAATTTATGTGACAATAAATAGATATGAACCAAGGGATCCATGTATAGATAGATCCATGGAAAGTTCAAATTAATAGATCCATGGTATGGTTAAAAGATGTATGTAAGCGCAGAAAGTGTGAGATGACCGTGGATCTATGAACTAACTGGATGGCTTTGAACAGCATCGTTAGATCTTTATTTTGGCCTAAAAGAGTGGATAAATCAATTGATTCAAATAATCGCGGATATATGCCTATACAGATTGAGAATTAAACAAAAGGATTGGCATAAGAGTGAAAATATCCATAAACGTATACGTGAGTGGATAGAGATGTATGAACTGGTTTGAAATAAAATGGATCCACGGAATTAACATGCGAATTATAAAATCCATGAATAGATAAATGAATTTACTCTGCAGTGCGTGGATCTAGGTTTGTTTTTTTACACGATATCAACAGTGCCGGCAGGTCTATAACTACGGAGGGTTCGAGGAAAAGAATAATGTTGTTCATAGAGGACAACGCGTGGATTGAAATAAAAAGAAGTTATCCTCGAATTGACGACGAAAGGAGCACTGGAAGATGGGATTTTATTTTCTGTGGATTAAGAAATAGATATAGATCCTTTGTTTTGCTGTGAAAGCGAACTTGAAAGACCCACGGGAAATAGGGGTGATCAAAGTGTTTTAACTGGCGACATCAGCTGACGTAAAAAGAATGACAAGTATGATGGAACTTGAAACCAAATCAATAAAGATAAAACGTGGCAGTAAATTACAATCTGTTCTCAAAATTAAGATGGTATACATAAGTATTTTTGGAAAACAGAAAAATATAATAATTATGTGAACTGTTGGGTAGGTGCACAACTAATGTTAGAGGAGTGGGGATAATGGACCCGATATTTCCCAGGGGTTGGCCTATAGGCCATACTTTTGGCGCTGGCCTATAGGCCATACTTTTGGCGCTGGCCTATATACGGAACATTAACTGGAGATGAAAATGTCTTCATTAAAATGATTTTTCACTTATTGTTATCAAAGACGTATAGCTCCGATGAACTAAAACTCGTTTGTGTGTATATTACAGGCACAGTATTCTGATTACATTTCTACAACCAGCTATAAAATATAATAAGCATGTATCGTCATCGTGAATGTAGTCATTTTCCCTTTTCCTCTTCTGAAATTCAAATAAGAGGGAGACTACTTGGGATAAACTGGAAAAAAGAGTTCATCTAGAGTCTGCTCCCTTCTAACACTCCGTGACAGGGTAGTTATATTTGTCATTTACAATTATTTTTAATAAAATAAAAAAGTTGAAATATTTTTAACTGAGTAGATATAGCTTGTACCTACGGGCCACCGTAAGTGTCAACTATATATCAAGTAAAAATATTTTTACCTAAGTAGAAATAAATATCGAGTCGCTTTCAAATATTTCTACTTAGGTAGATTTATTTCCCGGGCTGTTTTGATGGGGTATATAATTGAGTAGAAATGTTTTAACCCGAGTATAAATCTTAAAGATCGTGGAAATTGTTTTTACTGAGGTTCAAATGCTCTAACTCAAGTTGAAATTATAACTTCGGGAGTAAAAATATTTTAACTTGAGTTGATATAATATCTACTTATATTTGAACTATACAGTACAAATATTTAAACTCAAGTAGAAGGTCTTTCTACTGATGTGAAAAGTCGAGTTAAAATTATATCTACGTATATAGGTGAAAATATTTTATAGAATTGTAATGATATCTTTCTATACGTGCTTTTATTTTAACTTAAATGACATCTATACATTTTAAAATTATTCCAATAAAATAAAAAGCCCAGTAGAAACTACATCAACAGAGGTGACAAATATTTCTACTCAGATTGAAATTATTTTTAAATATTGTAAATGCAGAGGACAATCGTGTCACTTATAAGACACGGTATAAATTACTAGGCGGTAAAGAATGGTATATAAGCAATATATACGTTTAGGGAAAACTGCTTGAGCAATCTTATGAAAATATACAATTTGGCAAGTTGTCTCACGTAATTGTTTTTTGCTGTATATGTCTCGTTTTTCACGAATCGCTTACAAATAAACGAATGGATGCTAAAAAACAAGCAAACATAGCTTGATATGTACAATGACCTTCAAAAAAGTTTGAAAACTTGGAAAACGAATTCGGAGACATCTGGTTATAATTTCTTCCTCGAGATAAATATATTGCAAAGTTTATTGGATTATATACGACTTATTGCGAAAGACAAAATTTAATAATAGGCATTCAATTTGTGGAACTGTGATCACATAGCTTGATAAGCCAGCAACATTTCGGATAACATGTAGCGGGTTATCCAAGCATATCTTTGCCATTTACAAGTAATTGCCCGTTGCCAGTGGAACGCTATATCGGCTCAGCTTCCCCATAAGCACAAGTCAACGGTTACGCAAAATCCAAAAGCTGTATTAAAAAAAAAAAACACAGTAAAAAACAGCATAACATTTTTGGTTGTTGATTGAAAACCAAAACAAAAATGCCGTGAAATGCCTGTAACTTCTAGGAGTAGATGCAGAGTTCTGTATCGTTATTAGTCTACTACGTAATCCATATATATTCTGGGAGATTTCAGACTACTCACTTTATGGAGGAAAGTCAAAACCAATTTGACAATAAAATGCTATACCACTGGTCGTTTCACTTAAACTGCTTCATAATTCAACATACACCAACGTTACCTTTTTTTGTTCAATTCTCTCTGTCAATCTTGTCGCTTGCTACCAAGGGAAGCAATCCAAACATTTGGCTCCAAAAGTTTTCCCCCTTTTATAGGCCCAACAGAAAAGTATTCACCGGTTAATAATGTCGATGACATGTTATATAATTGCGACCTTTGAAAAGGCACCACATGAAAGGTTCGCGTATAACATAGAATAAGAAAAACTCCGAACAAGGAAGTCAGGTTGGTATAGATAAAGTGTTCAAAGTGATTAATTCCCCTCCTGCTTGTCAGAATTAGATTATAAAAGGCATTCTAAGTGGGTAAGATTGGACGAACGTGCTGGTCATATTCAAAGCTAACAGTAATCGACTTATAAGGAAGTTGTTTTTTATTTCTTCACATATAACCGAAAACATTATTTACCAATTGGGCATTTGTCTGATAGTACAGCACATACGGCTAGTATATATAGGGTCCGACAAGTGTCCATGCAGGATCAGACAATCAGCTGATGCCGATGAGATCCAAGATCACTGAATACGAATTCATAGTGTTTTGATGACAATTAAGCAAAACATTCTATCCTTTAAGGGTTTAAACATAATCCTTATAGCGTGCAAGAAACGAAATGTTATTATGTATATTTGATTGTTCATGCATGGTGTTATTTTTGTTGACAATTAAGCAACATTCTCTCCGTTAAGGATTTTAACATAATCCTTATAACCCACAAAAAATAAATATAAATATATATTTAATTGTTCATGGCGTTCTGTAACTCAATTAAGGTGCTTTCACAATTATGACAGCTGCATGCTGGACGCACATGGCCGAGTTTGTAGACCAACAGTTCCCCAATTATCATGTTTCCATACAAATATCATTTACCATTCCAACGGAGACGCGGATCTTTGGAATAAAAGGGCACCATCATATATCTTTCAGTTTTGAACACTTCCTTCCAGGTGGTCTTAGGATTCCGGCAGGTAAAAACAGGGACTCAGGTATATTTAATTCCATTAAACAAAAAAGGATCGACTAATTTTTTCAATAATTTTAGGTAATAGCTTAGAAAATAAATAACACAAGAAAAATGTCCCAAGAATACTAAATAAAAACCACAGGTAAAAATCGAATGTATAAAGCAGTTCTACAAAAGTGTTTATAAAAAGTTATTGGGCGTTGATATTGCGGAAGTATCCAATGATAAACGGTTTGAACAGTGGAGTCCCCAGATTTACAGCCCAAAATACTTGTTTGTGATTTGAACTTCGGCTCTTCCGTTTATATCATATTATCATTATTGTTATTTTTGTGAAGTATAAAACTGCTTTGTTCTAATATTGGATAATTTATATAGAGTAGACATTTTATTACAGGCCTATATCAATAAGGCTTTCATAATCAATGTTAAAATCTTTTAAATTCTATATACGCATTAACCCATGCATTGCTTCGTTTCGTTTTTAAAACTTGTTATTTCCCTCGCTTAGAAACTATCAAACGACTTCGCGAGTTCTATCACCGCATGTGTGGCAGTATAAAAGTCAACCTCATGCATGCCTTACTCGGAAAATGTGTCGGAAAGTCCGGTTTAGAAAACGATCTTCATGAACGTTTCGGCGGCAAATACTGTCTTTAGCAAAATTATCCTTGCTATATGATACGTTTATGTTTAGCAAAATCATAAACATATAAGTAAGTAGTGTTAACCTACATCATGTTTGATCCCGTTTGCGTCATCATTTGTATAGTTTTTTTTATTAGGGATGTAAGTTTCAAATAGGGGTCTATTATAAGTAACCGAATATTTATCGCTTTGGTCGGGCGCGTCTCGACTAGCCCAGTAAACAGGACCTTGTAATGCTTGTGGCATAGCATTACAAGGGTCTGTTTACTGGGCCAATCTCGACTTGGATGGCTGATCTTGAATTTTTTTATTTTCATTTTGTAATGTGAAGATTGCTGTCAATATCGCTTTGTAATTGTGAAAAGAAAGACGAATTCAACCGAACGGCATTTCTGTTTAGGCCGTTGTAAAACGCCACACAAATTGTTTTAAAGACAAACGGCGTGTCAATAATAAATGACATACCTATATATGTTCTTTGACTTTAAATACTAAAAAATAGGCCTATACACAACAATACAGTTTCGACTTTACATGTAGCGTGTAAAATTGTCGCGAAACACGCACTATACTTGAACCCATTTAGGCTGCATATATGTTGGGAGATCGCAGGTGGTTTGGGACATTTTGTCTTTCACAAACCGTTGAAACGGGATGTTAAGTTCCAAGTCTGTGTTAATCCGTATGTAGGCCTATAGGCCTAACTATGTCTCGCTTTTCTTTACACACGGATACATGTATACATAGGCCTACAGCTATTCTTTCCGAATGGTGTAGGCTAATGTTCAGATCAATGAATAAAGTGTCGAACATCTGAAAATTAACCAACCGAAATAATTTAGTTAATTTTTACTAGCCAAAAGCTAAAGCTGACCCGTAATAGTAAACTGGACCTTGTTATGATACAGTTCACAGGGCTAGTTTTGATCTCATACATTCATGCTGTCATATTTGGCACAGAAGGAACATTATATATCCAACGGAGCTAATACTTGAAGTGATTTCGCATTATTTGGTTCCTGCTGTTGAAATGCCCTCAAGCATAGCGTGAAACACCAATCGATTAACGAATCAATCACTCAAATAAACCCCAATTTAAAGGAGGCTAGTCTCCCCTTGATATGGTTGACTTGACAAAATCGACTCGTCCAATGACGTCACGAGTCACAAACTTCGAAGTTGTAGACGCAGGTTGTCGTCTCTCGGTGAAAAGTTTTACATCTGTACACGGATTACCAAGAAAAGTTCAAAGTATACCTTGATGATTTTGGTGCCAGGTAAGAACCAAAATGCCTACGGATGAAATGTATTAAATAATTCACTAGTAGGTCAAGGTTTAATAGATATTTGGCGCCAGTTTTTTTATATATCGTTTCTAGTTGGTTTGTATTCGATACTCGTGGGACTGTCACCATAGTCCTTTGACAGGCAACTTTATTTGATGTTCCATAACACAGTTTTGAGGGGACTTTTGCAGGATCTGTTTTGGCAAACAATTATCTGAAAAGCTTGATTGTGTATTCTAGTTTGGTAAAGGTGCAGTAGCATTATAACTGTCGCACAATGTTTTTTTTCTTCTGTACGTGACCTGTTTCTAACATGAAAGTTCTAAGCCATGTAAACTGAACGGGAAAGAGGCTCTGTATGTGGGGAAATCGTCTGCAGCCGAAATTGAATGTGATCAGCTGATACGCTCTTCGTTCTATTGAATTTTTCATACAACTAGATACAGATGGGATCCGATTGCATCCTATGGCCCATATATAACTTTAGTCAGATAGGTTAGATGTGATTTTAATTTTAAAAATACCGGTAACATAAGCATTAACATGTTTTTATGATGTATACATGTAGTACCTTCTTCATGTGGGTGGTTAAGCGAGAGCCTCCTGTTCACTGGTGCTCTCAGAGCTAACGGGTATCAGGAAGCGAATTTCTTACTTTTTCATTGGTATATATACATATTTTCTCAAAGACTTTTATTATTGAATTATACGCTTTGTGTTCAGAGCCTGATCCATGATGATTCTGAACCCTTTTATTAAAAGTTTTAATGGGGATTGGGCATCAGGAGCCAATTTTGTTGTGGTGTTCGTCTTGCAAATTTATAGTACTTCGTTGTGTCTTCTGTGTTGCCATCGTTGCCTACTTACATGTAGGGTGGTTTCCTTTCCCATGATTGTGCTGGTATGCCATCAAATGAGTGAAATAACAATACGTACAGCTTAAAACCACAAATCAAACAAATTATCAAACTACATTTTTCATTGGTATTACCGTATATATAATATACATTTTCTCGAAGACTTTTTATTGAATTATTTGCTTTGTATTCAGGACCTTTTTGGACCAGTTTAATGGGGTTTGGGTACCCAAACGCAAAGTAAAAAATAATGTTCACATGAAGCTCTCAACAATCAATCATTCAGTGAATGTGTTCAATAAAGACGCACAAGTTTGAACAATTTCAAATTATTGTTATAGCAGTTACATGTTACATGCAACTGAAAATTGATATGATAATGTACCAAAAAGACAGTCTTTTTTTATGAATACATGACTAATTTTAATATAAAGTAATAGTAAACATGATTCAATCAAAGAAAACATTATAAAAAAATAAAATAGCTGAAGCTTTTCTGCAGATTATTGTTCTCATGATGGGTGCCTACAAAAAGATCATGGTATTATTATATTGTTCATTCTAAAAGCCCTCTGGATACTCTAGACGGAGAATGTTTCGAGCTTGTGGAAGTTAGTCAGGCTGTCACACGTACTTAGCTATAAAGGAGGAACATTATCATCCCAACTAAACAGAGCTAAATTAGAAATGTACTTCTTATAAATGAAATAAATCGCTTGATAAATCCTGCCAAATAAAATTTGATTTTTAATTCATGCCTGCATGAGTAATTTACATTGAGGTGGGAAGTTATTAGTACTCCTCAGCTCATAATGAATGGTTGACATGCATAAAACCATTATGATCATCATTGACATTATGTTATATTAATCCTGTAATATTTGTGATTTCATGTGTACATATATGAAAAAAGATTGATTTTATTATATAACTCAGTTATTTAGCGTAGCATAATCACTCAAAATTAAGATTTTGCAACAAATTCTTATTTCCTTGATTTTAACCAACTTTGAAGTTAACACATAAACTTAGACAATTACTTTGAAGTGAAAGGCTAGTAATAATCAGGAGAAATAATGCCATAATTCGAATTCCATTTTTTCTCATATGTCTCAAGTAAAGCTTTTGATCTCGCCAGGTTCGTGACCTTGTATGGATACATGTAAGTTAAGGTTTTGAATAGCGGAAGGGGGCGGGGCTAATTAACGTTTGACGTGGAGTAGCGTAGGTACATCTAAGGATGGCTTAGTTATGACAGCTGATTGACACATCCACATTATAATATTCTACCAAAAATTCAGTTTTTAGTTTTTTGTTATTATAAAA
The DNA here is from genome assembly GCA_032466195.1 of Katharina tunicata. Taxonomy (NCBI): domain Eukaryota; kingdom Metazoa; phylum Mollusca; class Polyplacophora; order Chitonida; family Mopaliidae; genus Katharina; species Katharina tunicata. The sequence continues at coordinate 8,086 of JAVFBZ010157473.1, read as the reverse complement.
CTCTCCTTCAACCTACATATTTTTTGTTGGAAATATTGGAAAGCCTCTATCTTGTACTTCTTGAGAAAAATATCAATCTTTCATGAGATTATGTGATAAGGCAAATTTCAGAACTTTTGACTGCATAAATGATATGCTACTAACTTAAGTTATATGATAATTAACTACATTGGAACTGTGTGTACAAACAATAACAAAAAATAGTGGATTCCATCAGCATGAGACAGACTAAGAAGCAAAAGAAATTTAAGCTCTTTCTTGTAAAAGTGTAGGTAACCTGTTTTACGAGTTTATTCCCAGTTTTCCACCATACACCGGCAACGCAAATTAGCAAGTCGTCTTATGGTGAAATACTCTTGAGTACGACGTTAAACACTAATCAATCAAACAAACCCTTCAAAACTTGAGGATAAACACCAGATAAATAAATAAATATATCAACCGTTATTTTGAATCTGTATAATGCCATATTTATTTATTTATATGCCAAGCTACAAGTGTAAGAACTAAAACTATTTACCCCTTGGCTTATTTTCTGGAAAAAAGCAGTGATAGTTTTTGATGTCAGTATGAAAAATCAGCCTTCTTCTAAGATAAGATAAAAAAAGATGAGATATTTTATTTATAGTCCGGGTTTCTGAATCTGTTTGATCAGTGTGTAAAAATTTGTCACTATATTTAGTATTGTTTGATTACTGATTAGCTTCGAGAGGCTTTATCTCTAATAGATCATAACCAAAAGATAACTATCACTGAACATATTCTAGTTTAGACAACTCTGCAGGCTGAGGTTTCCTTGCGGAACTCGAACCCAATGGATCAAGCCTTTCCCCACAATATTGACAAGTTTGTCACCTGTCAAGCAGAATTCAAGAAGAAGGCTTAAGATATAAAGGGGATGCACAGTTAATCAAATGGTGGCTGAATAAATTAATTATAGGCGGCAGTTGTCTAAAATCTTGCTTCTGATGTATTCATATCTTATCTATGTGAAAAAAGTGCACATAATGTCATATCTCCTAACCATTAAGTGCCCTGGTGCTCTTTGAGCTAAAGGGCACATGATGTCAATTTGTGGTGTTCTGTTTTGTAAATGTTATGTAAATGTTTTGTCCTGTCTTTCATGTTGACAAGGTCGTTTGCAGTAGTTTTCTTCACCGATTGGACTGGTACGCCTTCATATAAGTGAAATAACCTGGAGTACAGTGTAAAACCCAAATCAAACAAACAAACCTAACCATTAAATTTAATAATAAAAAATCAAAGGATAGCTTACAAATTATAGTATGATATGCTGTATTTTTTCTATTCAGACTTTTTACAATTTAATGACCTTTGTCATCTACATGTACATGTATTATATATTTGGTTACCACCAGATTCCATCAGACTCAGTACATTGTAGATATATGTACCAAAAATTTTCCTTATCTACATTTATACAAAAAAATATATATATATAGCTACACATTGCAGTCACCCTAGAAAGCAAACATTATTTCATAATAGAACAAAGTCACAACTGCAAAAAACGATAAACAATGCATGTTTAGTTTTTATATTTCGTCTTTATCTTCAGGAATTATGTCAAACTATTCAGTGGGAATCACAGAACAAACAGTTTTTCACGTGGGACATTTATTTGTCACTTGATGTCAGTACACATACATGTAGTTATTGATTTAATAAGATAATGTTGGAATCACATGTCATGAAATGTAAATATATTATTTTATACATGCTATGATATGCATAATTTTATTTTTAGCATATTTTCATAATTTCCATTAATTCCCAGCTTTCACTTTATGTTTAATTTTGGGGATGTTACCGTGCCAACAATGCAACACATTCTGTAAATTTCATGGGACATAAAAATGATTATCTAATCTTTATTAGTTTTTGATTGCTATGATTATTTAATTATGTAGGCCTCTTCGTGAAAGTACGCTTGTACAACTGGTAAACCTATATATATTATTCTTTATAAAATATATTATAGATGACAAATTTTCAATTTATATTCTAGATTAAATATAATTGTGTAGATGAGACTTGAGTACTTGGGTCCAGCAATTGAAACTTGCCCATAAAGCCCCAGGTGTTTTGTCTAATTTATCCATGGCTTTAGAATTAATCTGCATTAACACTTACATATATACGGTATATTCACAATTACACTGTTATGATTCACCTGACAAAATCTATCATGGGGCTACAGAGGGTAAACGGACTAAATGCAAAGCTAGAAAAACCTCAGCCACTGTGCTGCTCTCATTGCCAAATACGATCCTTTTAAAAGATGCTTCAATATTGCGTAACTACTCAAAGTACACCCAAGCTTGTTTCAATTTTGTGAATATTAATTGGAATTTAATTGTTAGTGCTACTCAGTCTACATGTAAAAATGCATGCTGTCAGTAGTAATAAAATTAAGAATAGCGGGACCTTATTTATTCCGCAGAGCTTACATGTATGTACATGTACCTTTTCCTGTTTTAATGGTTGTGTAAAGTGTTGAAATACACCACTGTCATATAAGTGAAGTACCCTTTATCTTTAGCATTAAACTTTAATCAATCAAGCAAATTACATGTAGCACTATTACTTAATTGTACTTATATTTATCACAGAAATTTAAATAACAGATCCACGTCTTGCTAAAAGCTTTATACATGTGGTTAGATACATGTATCATATATATTTTTAATAAATGTAGAGAGAGAAAATTTGGCTTGCCTCCACCAGGATTCGAACTCGGGTCTCTGGTTAGCAGGGCCAGGGCTCTTGTAGTTCAGACATCTACATGTACAGGTCTGTCTCATTCTGTCATTCATGATAATGATTAAAATATAAGAGAAAAAGTCTAATGACAAACATGCAGGATGCTTGAAAATTCTGTTTTTTTTTTTTACTAGAGAGCACTATTCTTCAGAAAGCCTGTTGGCGTAAATCATGTACATTGTTACCTTATGAAAAAGGAAAATGAATGACATATTAGTGCTGTTAATCAGGTTATAAAACATGTTGCTTGTTGCCATAAGAAAAATACTGTCTGGCAGTGATGTATCAGGATTTCAGACAATCTACATTTTTTAGTTTTAAATGACGAAGGACAGATTTAAGATGATATACACTTTCTGTCAAACTTTTTCTCAATTTTTTTTTACAATACAGTAGACATGTATACATGTGGTCTAATTATACATCTAATGTCTTAGTTGCAGAGTTCTGTATCGTTATTAGTCTACTATGTAATCCATATATAACAATACAGAACAGTGCTCTTTGAGTACGACGTAAAACACCAATCAAACAAACAAACAGAACAGTGCTGAACAAAAATGTGTAATTTTAAGTTATGGCACTTATTGGTTTTAACTTGTCTTATTAATTGATTTTCTCAATTCTGTTTGGTAAATTGAACTTTAAGATGGGCACCTCAAGCATTAGTACCATGTAAAAGCTATTTTTTTTTGTCAACAAGGGTAGCAAGATGGTGGCCAAATTCAAAAATTTTCGTCAATCACTCGACTTTTCTTTTGAAATTAATGCAGCATAGCGAGCTTTTCACAGTCATAAGTTACTTCAGATACAATATTTTGATAAAAACTACACAAAGAAATGGATTAAATGTATAATAAGTATGGAATAAGACGGAAAGTGCCAGATATGTGCTCCGCATCTCCCTGTACGATGCAGGAATTAAAATGTTTTAGCATGACACAGTTCTGTAGCTACTAATGTCTATGTCAACAATAGTGCATACGTGTACATGTATGTACATGTATGTACATGTACATGCAATTCATGGGAAGGGATATAAATTGTTTTTATACTCAAAACTTGGTGTGCATTTTAGTTCATCTGTGTACAATTTATGTAAGTACTAACAAGTCTGTCTATATTCAGGTCTGATATTACCAGAATCAATTACCGAACATGAGTTAAAAATCTGTAATTTTTGTACACTAGCTTAGTATTTTATGAGCTGGTTGTCTGGTGTCATCTGCTATTTGGTCATATGATCACCAAATGGATTTAAGAAATTTGATCACTGTTGTTTGTTGTGTTTTAATATGGAGTTTCGACACTATGTACAGTTTCCACTCTTCAATTGTTATTATTGTATTGCTGATGTCAACACTCAGCAGCTATTTATGTAGAATAAAACAGTCATTATAACACTATTTACCAATACATCAAGGATTGCTAAGCAGTATGACACCTGTCATTCACCTGTATTATTTGTTTACCTTTACAGGAGATACATGTATTGCATTCACCCCAGCAAGCATTGTTTTCTCAATGTCATCTGTGTTTGTGTGTGTGTATTTTTCTAAACATCTATCAGACCCTATGAACGTGTTACAATAAAGGTGCCGGGACATGTGTTTGTTACTGTATTCTGCTTGACAGTCTACGTGTTGCCGAAAATAATTGAGAAGTCACTCCTATATGATAATGTATTAGTTGAGCTCATGACATTTTGGTAGTAATTGTTCCACTGATAGTCATCCAGTAGTTATGAACTACATGTAGTATGGAAGCTCATTGCCTTCCTTGAGTTGTTGAATTAAAAAACTTGTTGCATTGTTAGATTACATTGCAGAGGGTGACTCTAAAGCTAAGAAATTTAGACCTCAGTGTAGATCGAAATTTTCAGCAATTGCCTGCAACTAACTGCGACTAACATTTGAGCACTCATATCGACGCAACTGTCAGTGACTGACTGACTGACCAAGATACTGTTAATCTTGTGATCTGTAGTAAATCGGCCGCACTCATAAATATGGTTTGTGAACAGTACAAATTGCAGGGTCAATTATTTTTCATATGTGAACACCCCTTTCCACAAAGTAACATGACCGTGTCAGAAAGTTTGAGAACGCTGCCTGCCCTAGCTTTCATATTTACGAGATGGGACTCCCAGAATGTTAGACTTTATTGATTAGAACTGTCCGAAATCAAAAGTAAAAGTTGTTGCCATTTTACCTAAAAAACTATCACATGTTGCATCACGTGATCAGTTTTGTAGATCAACAAAACTCAATGCAACTGACCAGAGAAAGTAAAACATGTGCAACTCACTGCGACAGGCTTAGACAGCGCGTAGATCGAACTGTCCGCGATCAGTCTCATCGAGTCGTGACCCAGTTGCAGTCAGTTGCAGAAACCCAGTAACAGTTGCAGGGAGTCGCAAGTCCCATCTACATGTACATGTAGGCTAGGCTTAACACAACCAAAAAATGTGAAGTCCCTTAAGTGTTATCCTTGTTGGAAAGATAATGTTCTCAAGGCTGAAGTATAATGCACTTTTGCAATAAATGTTCATATAGAACACGAACAAAAAGTTCTTGCAAATAAATCCAATTCATCGCATAAATATTTACCCCTGAGTTAGCACGTATTGACCTGGAAGGCCGTAATTAACTTCCACAGTAAACAACAATTTGTTTCTCATTCAAAAATTGAACATACATGTTTGTTACATTTTTAGGTAAGAAAGGGTGTGATGCATTTTGCAAACTCATTCAGTAAGATGCTCTCAAACTACATGTACAATGTATGTACATGTAACTGTTTTCATAATGCTACAATCAGTAGCCCTCAGGCTTTTTGCTTTACCTAACTGCTTTTAGTGGTATGTTCCTGTCAGTATTACATTTTTAGTGTCACAAAAGTCTGCTTGTGAGGTTGGTTATAAATACAAATTTAGCAAAGTAAACATTGCCGGAAATCACATAATCATTGAACGAGGTTACCGGTATGGTAATTTTCCACTCCAACTACACCATGAATGACACAAGAATGTACAAAGTATAGTTCCATTTTTGTTTGTTTTCATAAGCGATTAAATCATGATCATGACAGTTCAAGGGATTACGCAATACTTGACACATCCGTTTAAACGGGTCTGCATTATAATCACATGAATTATGATTAATTGTGTAATAAAAATAAAAAAAAAGAGAAAAAGAAACAAACATTGACTACATGTACCATGCCTCAAGTGTAGTTTCAATAGCTAAAGGCTGTAACATCAGCACAACATGGAGGGTTCCAACATGTACCGACAATGCATCATGTAAGTGTAAATAAGAAGTAAGTGATACAATTAAATAGGTTAACTATTCACTTTTTTAATTGACAAATGTTGTCAGTATTTAATCCTTTTTTATTGCTTAATGTGCTTGTGTGTAGCTCACAATACTATCACAAAGCATGTAGTTGTCTAGCATGGCAATACTAAATGTATGATACTCTGACAGTGGTTGTTTTTACTGCGGATTGTTATTGAAATAGTTATTTCAGCTTATATAGTCACACAGGTATGTTATAACATTGTAAAACAAGGACGTGTTTATCCTTTGTAATGTAGAATATCTCACAATTAATTATATTATGTTGTTAAAGCTCTTAATGTAGGAATTTTAGTTCTGATGTAAAGCAAATATTTAACTGTAATGTATTTGCCCTGGGGTCAAGTGAAGGAGAGTTGCTCCAGATTACAATCGCACTTTGTCAGATTGTTCATCAGCTATTTGTCAGATTGTTCATCAGGTATTTGTCAGATTGTTCATCAGCTATTTGTCGGATTGTTCATCAGCTATTTGTCGGATTGTTCATCAGCTATTTGTCAGATTGTTCATCAGCTATTTGTCAGATTGTTCATCAGGTATTTGTCAGATTGTTCATCAGCTATTTGTCAGATTGTTCATCAGGTACTTTATTAGCATGTCCTATATTTACTTGGTATGAAAGTAACTAACCTACAGTTAAAACATTGTCATTGTACCTACTGTTTTTTTTTAAATACCCATTATTTAAGGCTGTAATGATGTGCTTTCTGACTATTTACAAATTTGTCACCAAGCAAAGTAAAGCCAAAACTTATCATGAAAAATATTAACTTATTATTATTACCTTGTTTGTCTGATCAGCGTTGATGGTCAGTTTGCTCAAGCTTTCTAACAGTCACTCGCTGTCGATAAATATCATAAATTATTAAATAAAATTTAGAGGGTTATTCCTATCATTATACTCAAAGTAACATACGCACGCATCAGTTCTGAGTTTTGCACTATCACAGAACCTTATGAAAAATTTTTAATTTTCTCAAGAAGTACAAGTTAGAGGCTTTCCAATAATTCCAACATCAAATTTGTAGGTTGAAGGAGAGTTTTATAATAACTAAAAAACTAAAAACTGAATTTTCTGTCAGAATATTATTATGTGGATGTGTTGATCAGCTGTCATAACTGAGCCACCCTTAGATGTACTGACCCTACACCAAGTCAAACGCTAATTAGCCCCGCCCCCTTCCACTATTCAAAATCTTAACTCCTTCCATAAAAGATCATGAACACGGCGAGATCAAAAGCTTAACTTGAGGCATAAAAGGAAAAATGGCCGGCCTTTCTTATGCTGAATTCGAATAATTGCATGATTCTTGATGGTCTTGACGAACCACCTGTATAATTGAGAAGAATTGCAGAACTTTCTTAATTTAAGTGAACAAGTTAAATTTTAATTTAAAGGGTCTATTTTTATTCTACCGTTGCGTTAACATATGTTTTAGTTGTTTATTTAAATTTGGATGATACGTGAAAAGTAATATTGGTTTAGTTTATTTGCAAATGATTTCTGTCATTTTCTTAGGTATAAAATATAGATTGGGTTGTGATTTTTATTACGTTTCTACCAGGGTGACACTTTCCACCGCTAATTATTGTTGTCATATATAATTAAAATAATGCTTGAGTATGTATTAAAAAATACCTAAGTCAAAAAGTGCTGTTAAGGAAACAGCTCCCCAACTGAAAGTGTCAAATGGTACCAAGGGTTTCTTTCTGGTGAGGCTGATGTGAATAGCTTTGTAATTTGTGTGTGTAAACTCTATCCACACCCAGTAGTGGCCAGTACACATGTAGTGCTATGTTCTTTTAATTGCTGTGCCCCAGAAGGAGTCTGTTAGAGTATAGAGATCCTGTTTCTACCACATCTCTGCCAGCCCCTGTTTCCTTTGCCCTCCTATCAACTGTCCACATCTTCTCTAGTTCTGGGGACCTGTTCACAGAACCAA
>JAVFBZ010157451.1:0-18276 GCA_032466195.1 Katharina tunicata | reverse complement strand
AAGTTATTGTACATATGTTAAATAAAGTCATTTATTTGACATATGTACAATTCTTTTTCACATATGTGGAAAAGAATCCAACATATGTTGAAAAGAATTGTACATATGTCAAATAAGGAGAGGAGTGATCAAACGGCTTGCCATAATAACAGCGCTTGCTGTAAAATCACATCAAGAATAGAATTAAGTACCAGAAAACTAATCAGTGATTTTCACTTTTTATTAAGGACAGGTTGTCCCGAAACACCTTTTCTCGAGCCGTATTTACTTCAGCTTGGTGAAATTATTTTCAGATGGGGATTCACCTTTCCCGACGACTTCGAAAACGATATTGGAATATTATACCTCCGATGTGGATTGGAATGTGGCCAACGCACACTGTAAAGCTGAAGGGGGTCGACTAATACAGTTTGATGAGGAATCAGAATCCGGTCGCTATTCCAGACAGATTTTGACACATACATGTGAGAAGTTTTCTGGGTAAGAATTTGGGCTCTTTAATTTCAATTTTCATATTGAATGTAATTAAAATAATATATTTGGTGTTTTGTATGACTGCCCTTAGGTCAATACCGGTAAACGTATATGTTGTTATACGATGACAAAAGACCAACATTAATGTTACATAAGCCGTAATGTTCACGTTTGGTTTCGTAGCTCGCTCACAAACTTTCGTTGGGCGAAATTCTGTGGCACATACCTTAACCAGTCTTTGTCGAGTACATGATCAAACGCTTTACAAGCCATACTAGTACAGATTTTTAACTAGCCGTCCTATAAGATGATTGGGTTCTGACTGCCAAGCTTCCGAATGTAAACATTAGCATAATACAACCTCGTTCGACAGTCTGCATACACCAATTTTGACCTATTTTGGTTTAACATCACATTGACCACCAATCGCCAATCAAATGTTTCATATGAATTTTTTTTAAAAAGCCCACCAAAACCATTTGCAAGAGGAGAACAAAAATCCCACTTTTATTTTGAGAACTATTTTCGACAAAGTTATATCAGTGGTCAAATACTGAACATCAACATGTGGTGAACACGAAAGTGCTTGATTAAGAGTAGATCGTCAATGATAGCTTCCATAGGACATTACTCACTGGAACCAAATAGATTGGTGTTGCATTTACTTTAAGTGTTCATTGACAATTAATGTTAAACTTGTCTCAACTGATACATGAGAATACCGATAACCTGTCCAAACTGGCAGAGTTTATCAGATCACTTTCTATCTTTCCTGTCTTTAAAAAAACTTGCGTAACTTAAAATGTTACGTAATTCGATCGTTTGCCGCAATCCCACGATGTTTCTGAGATTACACATTTTTCATTTCATTGTACGGTTGGCAAATATTGGGCTTACTTACAAAGGCAGAATACTGCTGCATCATCAATCAGCTATGACCTTATATTTCTGCAATACAGAAAGCTTTAAATATATGACCCTCCAATAAATGAAAATATGGTTTTGTTTGTGTTGTGTTTCGTTTCGTATTAATGCTGTTTGTTAGTTTTGTGACCCCGATCCCATGACTAGCGTTGAAAGAAACCGGGAAACCCAACAGGAACACGAAACACGAACAATCCTAGACAAATCCTACAAAAATAACTGACAACTTCGACACGCATGGGTTGCCTACTACGAGTAGGCAATTACTGGCAGGAAAATGTTTTCTTTCGTCTCCGAACATTATATAAATTTATTATCAACAACACTTTTACAACATTCCGCAATGATAAGAATAGTATTCTTTTTCACAGAAACCATTTTACTGCTTGGTTAGGGTTGACAATAAGGGAGAAAAACAAAGATGATTTCGTGTGGACAGATTGCTGCGAGGGCGCTGATTCTGACAACTGGCTACACAATATGCCAGATTCTCTGGATACAAACTTTTGCGTATATACACACGCATTATGTTACGCTCACGGAAATTGGGAACACAACTTGTTGGAAAACGGTAGATGTGACAGTTCACATGGATTCATTTGTGAATACAATCAAGGTATATTTCATTATTAGTTTTCTTAATTTAGGTCTAGTTGTTCTTGTTTATGTTTACGGTGTCTTAAGGGCAACTGAACAATCCCTTCCAAATTCCTGAACTGAGAAGCACGCGTACGTGGAAAGGGTTGTTTTGTTGACTATCGTCAAGTTTGCCTATATACAATAGCGTTAATATATACTGTTCTAAGGCATTTAAGTCTAATGAAAAAAACAAAGGGATAGAAAAATATTGGATTTTTTGTAAAGCTTTGACTAATAATACATAGCTTAACGCAACTCCAGTATTTAATGCTGTTAGAAAGGTAGTGGACATGCCACGATTCGGTCAACATCTCAGGAAACAGTTGGAGAGGTCGTTTGGAAGGGTGCTCGGGCTGAAGCCTCTTAAATGCACCACTTGGTAACAGTTTCTAGTATGACTGTCAGTCCGAGTTGACCGCGAAGATCCCCAGGTGACATTTGGCTTATTTAGCACTGCTTATACCACCCAAAAACCGGCAATGCAAGTCGAGATATTAGTAAGATACCCTTGAAAAGACGTTAAAAACCAAATGAATTATTTAAAAAATAAATAAATAAATAGACTATTTTACCTAAAAGTTTAGGTTGTCAAGCACCTGTGTTCTTAAAGGGGAAGAAAACAAAACAACAAAGTCATACTTAAATACTCAAGGTGTAAATAACACTGCCGTTACGTTTTTCGTAGAATTCGTCGTTTTCCATTGAAAGACACTTGAATTGAAATACCAAGGTAAAAGGTATGGTGGACTTTCTATGCCATGTTTTATTTATTTATTTTTTGTAGATAATAAAAAACGAAAATTAATCAAAATTTAAGCCCAGTTGAAAGAGAAACCGTTCAAATGTACAGAATAAAGCCAAATACAATGAACAACACTATAATATACAGTTACTCTGGTGAAATGATCACTACAGAAAATGTAGCGTAAAGTCCACCATGCATTTTACCTAGGTATTTTAATTCGAGTGTGTTTCAGTGGAAAACGACAAATTCTAAAAAAATGTATGTGCAGTTTTATTAATACCTTGCTATGGTCTATAATTTGAGTATGACTTTGTTTTTTGTTTTGTTTTGTTTTCTTCCCCGTAAACAAAAAAAAAACATAAAAGTTATGACGTATACATCTGACTTTGTTTATGTTTGCATTCAGGGGTGCCGTGCGATTATACTGTGAACAATAATAAGACACTCCTGGTCCCCAATGCAGACGCGGAAACTGACCTATTTAACGGCGTGACAGAAACCGATTGTCAGGAGTTCTGCAACCGTCGAATAAAATCTGATAATGAATGCTGGGGTTTCAACTATAGATCCGTGAGTTCACAATGCGAGCTTATTTACACTGCTGGGCCGTTTGATATGGACAACAAGCTTGACTTTAACCCAGGAGCTATCTCTAAGTCGAAAAGGTGCTTTGAAAGTAAGTTGTAGGAGGAACATTTGCTCCTGAAGTGGGTACCTAGAGACTTTTAAGCTTGAATTATGTGTAATACATCAATTAATCTTTATTCGGTGTAGTATTAATTTTTGACTTAGCTGAATATCATACGGTAAATTGGATTGTTCAATCGCCTATTTTTATTTTTTTCCCTAGTTTTTTTTTTTTAAATTCTGTTCGTTAATCGTTGTTAAAAATATTAAATTTTTAAAATTCTAAAAATGTCTTGACAGCATTCCATCACGATTTTAAACGACGAAAAAGGCTAGATGATTACCAAGACAATCTGAAGAAAATCTAGATTTAAAATAATAGTTTATGAGACCTTCATCATAGCCTGTATGAAATGCACGATATTAAATGCATGAACCATTTGTACAAAAACAATAGTTTTTCATTTACTCGAAATTCATTTACCTCGTCAATTTTTTAATCAAAATATTAAGTCTTGCTTGCCTTGATAATGTAAGACATTTTGTCCACAAACTTGGACAATGGAAACATGCTGCATGTATTTACAACCATTTGTGTCTTATTATAAAGAGCTATATTAGTTAGAAAATTTGCGAATTTGATTTCAGTTGATATAAAGACAGATATAATATCCAGCACCGTCGTTCCATCGCTGGTACCCATTACACCTTGTTTTGGAAACCTAGGAATGACTGACTGTCATGAGCCCACATCAAAGGGGGACTACTCTTCAACCACCAGTACTGTATTGTTGCCAACGTCCTCCGTCAGTGGACAAGCAAAATCCAGCCCATCCAAAACTTCACTATTGCTGTCTTGGACAACCGAAACAACAACAGCAACGACAACAGCAACTACTACATCTTTGGACAAGAACTATATTGGACACTTGTCGACTAGTCTTTCCACAGGTAACAACCCATAATAAAAATCACTACAAAATCCATAAAGGATTTGTATGTTATCACTATCTTGAAATAAATCAATATTTGGATTGCTGAAAAAACGTAAAGGATATTATTTCTGAAACTACTGATACTGTGTGATGCATGCATACACTTGACTGACAATGCTGTCTCATGAGTGACATGACCTTGATTGAGATGAGTGAAAATCTAGAAGTTGACTGTTTCCTTATTATTTTACCCCGGATGACGCAGTCTCCTGAAATTTGCTTTTCTCTGCACTGAATCTGATAATTGTAAACCGTTTAAGTACTTTCTGCCAAAGAACCCTATCTATAACTTCCTAAATATGGACGATGAATTGAATGCTTATACGAATATATAACAATAACAAACTGTATCGCAAATCTCATTTTCCTGCACAAAAGTTTATTAGTGTTTAATTTACGTTTTCTTATGGTCCTCGACAATGCCAAATGCGTAATAAAAAAATGCACAAAATTATTTTTCCCAGCATGTATGGGTTTCTTGTGTTTGTTATGTACATCGATCAGATACAAAGGGGTCTTTGTTAATTTTCCTGTCATAGCAGTATCATATGTTTCCTGGCATGAAAGTAGATTGTATTCACTGTTATAAATAAAAGCGATTGATAACTGCTGTTCTGTGAACATTTTGTACATCCCCTTACCATAGGAATACTGATGTTTTGTTACTGTTTTTATCAATTATAGATTCCATTTTAACAGGGTTATCAACCGAAATGTCAGCTACAGAGACATCAACAAAGCAAGTACCAACACTGACAACAGATTCAAGCCGATTGTCAGAGTCAAGCTTATCCAAGACACGTGCAACAACAACAACAGCAACACCATTTGACAATAGCCTTGGAACCAGTGAAAACATAAGTCCAGCTTTGATAACGGATTTAATGGCATTAAGCAAGAAGCCAGAAGCAACAATTACAACAGTACTCGCGAATGACTGTGTGTGTTGGTGTGTGAACCTTCAAAGCATAGAAAATGTTACGAAGGCGGTCTTTACGAAGAAATTAATCGCGGGTTTGGAGATCGATAAAAAAAATCTCTCGTCATCTGTGAGGAAGAAAGTCAGTGTTTATGAACGCAGACCAGTCTCAGTGGCGCTTGGAAGCGTCTGGGTTGTGGTACTTATCGGTATCTATAGTGCCGTTTTATTGTCCGACGTCTTGGTCTGTGGGAGAAAGCAAAAAGCGACTAAGGTGATGGTAGAAGAGTAAAGTACATGCACACAGTTACGGTACATTACTCTCTACTTGGACAAGGGTGGTAGTACGCCAGAGGTTTGCTCTGAAAACTGTGCGTCGAGTTTACCGCAGTTTTTTTTTTCTCCATCTCCTTACACCAGAAACATTGACTGTATTACGGTAATTGTAATTTTTACATATTTTACTGGTTAATTTAGTAACAAGTGAGTTCAAGAATCGTTGACGTAAAAGACAATATAAGCGCGCTATATATTCTCACAATATTTTGTTGGTTTAATACGATTGTCAATATAATACTTGAGGCGCCACTGCATGGTTTTCGGCATACGTTAGTGGACGATGGAACAAAAAGAGAAGCCTTATCTGCAAAACAATTTCTAGATTTAGTTACATGAATTAAGTCTCCACATTTGCTCTTTCTAAGTTGCAATCAGCAGGTATTGTCTATATGTATGCTGTTATAAAATATTAATATGTGGGAAATTGTATGGAGTTTTGAATTTCTACTATTTAATACCTTCCCATGTCATTTTGGTTATCACTCTGCGGTTTAAGGCTACATCAAACATTTTCCGTGACGCTGTAAGGCCTATCGATTACGTGATTACGAAACACAGATAGATAAGTACCGTCTTAGATAAATATATTCGTGTTTTCATTGAAGTCTTGACGGCGAGCTGCAGTAAAACTGAGATTATATATACACAAATCAAATCAATTTAAGCAATATTAAACAAATCCTTTATCTATATTATTAATTACATTTAAAACAGTCAATCCAAAATAGGTATTTCTTCATTCAGCTCACATAAAAGGTATATACATGATGTAAGGTGTGTCAGTCTAGTAAGGTGTGGCTTGATCGAAGAACCGAAAACAGGGACAACTGTCTGGACAATTGACAGTGCGCCACACCTGCTTAACCGTTGTTAGTTTTCACGTTTATCTTGTAGTGACCCCTTAGACCCTCGATCGATAAAATATTTGTCTTTTAACCCCAAATGATCTAAGGCTCTGCTTTCACCTTAGTTGGTGTGTGTGTTTACCTGCAAAGTCAAGAAAACAGCACCGTAGAACACAGCACCAATATCCTGGCAACCAAGACTTGTGTTTGTTCAAAAATACTGATAACAATTCTATTTTAAATCAATATTTGTTATCAGGATCAACTTCCCTGTCGAGGCCGCTCTCGTGCCTCCTTCTGTTGGCTTCACACCAACAGACACATGCATCTGTTTTGATCAATATTATTTATGTCGTGTACGATCGGGGTGTCACCGGCTTATTCAATTAAAACTACTTTAAAAACCGATATTATCTTTTCAGTCGAAGAGAAAATAACAGATTCGCTTGAATTTGTTTAAATGATGCATTGTAGTTTCCATTGCTGGCATCTATGTCTCTGTGCAATTATGTTGAAATGTCTTTGAGCTGTGGACATGGTATTATAATCGAAATAACGGGCGAGTGGCTGGGAGACTCCTATCTATTTGTGTTATTTGAGGTAAGTGGCTTCAGCAACCCGATTTGTTGTGGTCCTCTTATTTCTTCCTGTAAATGTATAGGGATATCCGTTGTGTTGCCAGCGTCGTTTAGGGCGTTTTCTTCACAGGTTGGGCTGGCACGCAGTCATGTGATTGAAATAAACTTAAGGACGGTGTAAAACCCAAATCAAGCAAACATCGTCCAAATAATTATAACAAAGCAAACTTGAGTATTATCAGAAGTCCATTAACTAGTAGTGCAGACGGCATTCTTTCTAAAAGGTCCACATTCAGCTAGACGCAGCGCCCCTTGTGGCAAACTTGCGAACCGTCATGGGAGATAATTTTAGAACTGAACTGAACCTTCGCTGCAGCCAGTCAATTTGACCAGGCTTGACCTTGTGATAAGAGCGAAATGCGCATGGAATCAAGGGAGTTTCTGCGATAAAACAAACAAGATGGCGGCTAAAATGGGTTTAAACGATGTAACGAATGAGATGCAGGCGTGTGAACTTCATATTACTGACAATGAATCACGGAACACTACGTGGATCAAACTTGACAAATGGGGCAGAATATCCAAAACTGTTTAGTGCATAATCAGGTAGTACAAGGCGCTTCACAAGGAAGAAGTTGGCGTCAAGAAATCGAAGAAATCCGTAAAGAAATCGTGAAGTGAAAAAGTGAGAAAGTGAAAGTGCGAAAGTGAAAGTGAAAGTGAAAAAATGAAAATGAGAAAGTGAAAGTGAGAAAGTCAAAAAGTGAAAAATTGAAAGAGATAAAAAAAAAAGTGAAAGAGTGAAAGTGAAAAAGAAGAGTGTTTTGACACTCACTGCAAATGTCCCGCTAATTTGGACTGTCAGAAAAGGCTGGCGTTATCTAGACAGCCTTTTCATGAGAAATATATTTATTTTGCTCTTCTGTTTAACTGTTTAATCGATGGGCTATTCATGCGGAATTCTGTTTCTTTCTGTTTATACTTGTGGAATCCGATCTGATGGCTAGGACGTCTATGCAAAATTTTGCAGGAACAGAAAACCATATTTGTGTACAGTGTTTGGTCACCCTCTCTTGAATTGTTCAGGGTGATGGCTTTTTTGTTCATTGTTTTGTCTCCCATTATGCTTAGTCACTGTAATTAGAGTGAAGCATTTTAAAAGTATTTTAAACCAAATAATCCGAGAAAATAACAAAAAATCATCAAGGGGATACGATTGCTTTGGTTAAACGTTTTCAACGGTTATTTCTTCTGGGCTACTTAAACTAACACTACCCTTAAATATGTGCTAAGACCGTAAGTGTCAGGGCCCGTATTCATAAATCTACTTAACTGTTTCTTAAAGTTAAGAAAAAATTGGCCAATTTCAAACCTCATTTTAAGTACATAAATACCATATTTCTGAATTGTTGTGATGCTAAATAATAGATAATAATTAAACTTTAAAATGGAAACTGAATTATTTCACAGTTAATTTTTTTCAATGGAAACTAAAAGGCTGAAGTTTGGCTAAGTTTTTCTTAATTTTAAGAAATACTTAAGTAGCTTGATGATAATGGGCTTAGACTTACACGAAATAAACCCAACTTTTGTCACAAAACATGAACTTTTATTTACAGGAAAGCAATACGATAGAACCAACCAAATAACAGCCAGTTTAATCATGTTTTAGGGTATTTTGTTTGCCTCCGAAATAACATTATTTTACATACATGTACGCTCGTCATTGATGTTTCATAGTGGTATTGAAATACGACTTAATCATTCGACCGGCAGTTTGGAAACATTTAATAAAAATGAATTCATTTTTATCATCGCTGACTAATTCTATCACGTTCGTTAAGAGCGACAAAAACACAGTGTACATTGTTTCAATTTATTTTCAAAGCTTTCAAGGAAACACTGTCTCCATAATCAGATAAATTGGCAAATGCATGCAAACAACAACAAAAAAGTTATAATTTACGGTTAAAGAAATAATACACATTTAATTTGTGGTTTAGAATGTAAATATGAATAACAATAGTCATATAGGTGCAGAGGCTTAAAACACATGTGAAAAGCATGCTGCCTAACCACTAAATATGCATGCTGATTTTGTGTTCTTTTGTTCATTCTCAATTCAAACTTTATTATGTTCTCTTCTTGCATACGTAACTCAAAGGCTTTTATAAAATTACACAGTAAAAACATGTAACATGCTGTTACATCATCGACCTATGCAGTTTAATTAAAGTTTCTTTGAATCTGTTCTGAAATTAAGTCCGTTATTGACTAGACTTATAACAGACACACAGCGCCATGTTTGTCTAAGGTCCGAAGGTTGTATGGTACTTGTACACACTAGATATCCAAGAATAATGACTGGAGGTCTGCTTTATCACGAACAAGGTCACCCTATCAGTAATTATCAATACCGTCATTGTCGCCCGTTTACCAATGTTTTGTGATCCACACGATATCTTAACATCTAAATGTAGCCATCGATATACACATAATCGGTACGAAAAAGGTACTTGAAAAAGACGTGACTTTTTTGTACTTTCAAAAGAAATAAGTCTTAAGAATTCATCAAACTAATAGATTTATATATGTACAATACATCTGTTTTCAGTATTTTCTAACATCTTTACAACTGCCGATGGTGCAAAATGTATAACACAGTGAAATAATTATGCTAAACTTTCTGTAAACCTTGAATTTGTATGAAGTTATACCTCATGGTAAATGTGCTTCCGGACAACTATTTAAAAGTTTCCATCTTGTGATCAACATTGATAATTATATAAATGTTCAAATGTCATTCCGTAACTTATCCGAATCTGCTGTCTATAATTAAATAGAACAAAACAAAAATGAAGCGAGTCACAGGTATATGCCGTTATTCCACCGGTCACGGCTCACAACACACTCACATTGTCATTGAATTATGCTTGCTTTTTGGGTTATAAAAGTTAAATTTCCCTTTTCCGGCAGTTAGGCTAATTACCAGTGAGTTTGAATGAACTTTGAATAAATTAATAATTAATCAGTCTTTTTCGCACTGTTTCTCGGTATCTTTGTCTAGTTTTATTTTCTTTAATTTATTTGCTTTCCATTTTGCTCCGCTAATCATTCCACCGACAATGACATCAGACAAGAAAACTGCTCCGTAAATGCCTATCAGTATCCCAATCCAGACAACGCCTAAAGTCATAGAGACTGTCCTACTTTCGTACACACTGATTTTTTTCCGGACCGATGATGACAAATTCTGTTTATCGATTTCTAGCTCCTCTATTAACTTCTTTATGAACTCGTCTCTGGTGAGATTCTGTTTGAGATTTGAGCTCTCACACCAGCAGACGCATACATATGTTGTAATTGTAGCTGATGTTCCTGGAATAAATGAGGTGGTGCCTTGTGTTTCCATTAATTCCGTTTTCAGAAATGGTGTCATTTTGTCGCTTAACTCGTGGCTTGTTAAAGAGGGCGTCTTTCCCATTTTTGTTGATCCACTTAAGGTTTTTCCTGTTTCTGTGTTTGAAAACGAGGTTGTTTCCGCTGTAAATAATGTTATTTGTTTAATTGATGAGGTCTCGCCCGATGGTTCGCTGGAAAATGTAGACAACGCCGATGTTGTAGATATACTTGAGATGGTGCCTGGTGTTTCTTCTGACTCCGTTGTCAGAAATGCTGTCATTTTGTCGCTTAATTCGTGGCTTGTTAAAGAGGGCGTCTTTCCCATTTGTGTTGACCCACTTAACGTTCTTCCTGTTTCAGTGTTTGAAAACGATGTGGTTTCCGCTGTTAATAATCTTGTTTGTTTAATTGACGAGGTCTCGCCCGATGGTTCACTGGAAAACGTAGACAACGTCGATGTTGTAGATATACTTATGCCATGGTTAAATATCGATCCCATTGTTGTTTCGGTTTTATCATCTGCTTTTGTAGAACCACCAAACAACTCGTCTATTGATGAAAAAGAACGGGGATGAATGAAAAACGGATAAGTCATGTTACTATTAGTAAGCAGAAGGTATGCTGGGGATTAGCGTTGTTACTTTATCATTGCGAAAAGGAATTATTTTTTCCAAGTATAAATTTTTAACATAACAGCAAATAGGAAAACAAGACACTTACCGTCCAGTTCTCATATTGGTAGGCCTATGTTGGCTTCAACTAAACCTTTTGTCTGTAATTTGGTCTGATTTTAACTCCGTGGAATTAAAAATTCAACTATTCCTATTCTGTGTTTGGCTGTCCATATTGTCTTTTTAAAAATGGAATCGAAAGTAGAATAGATTTTCACGATGGGCAGCACGTGCATTTGTTTTCGTGCTATCTTTCATCTTCATAGATGTTTTAACCACACACGACAGATGACGAATGATGACGAGAACTGAAAATTTAGCTACTTTTATTCAGTATTTTCTGTCATGTCAAAGAATGTTTAATGGCTTCTCTCGTTGATTGAAACGTCGTTACAAATATACAAAAAGGTCGTCATCCACACGGAAGTTAGTATCACCATTGCTACCTTCAACGTATCAATGACACATACATAAGCTATACATACCTGTATCGTATGTAGATGGAGGTGAACTGGACATAGTCTGCTTGCCCATAGGGGTTGTCGTTTCTTTCCTTGATTTAGACAACACAAAACTGGACGCTGGGCTTTGTGTTAGCCCATTATCAACTGTGTGAATCCTGTTGTAATTGGCAGTTGAAGATAAGCCAGTTGTACCATTCTCCGAACAGGTTGTCATATTGAGGTTCTTGAAACATGGCGTATGTGGATCTGGCGACGGGTCAACTGTGGTGCTAATTTTTCCAGCTTCCCACACAACTGAAAGCAATAATGACTATGAAATGTTTTTTGTGTCGTTTAGAAAGTTACCGGTAACAGTATTTTCGTTCTATTGGCCATAAGACCCTCTTACCTTGAACAGATTCTAGTTCAGAATTTGTTTGCGCGATTGGAAATCCTCCAATCTCAGAGTCAGGCACATAATCGCCACCAGTAAATGCCGGGGAACTAAACCACTCAGCATTCCCACCTTATACAATAACATTATATTTATTATTCCACGTTCACATATACTGGTTCACGTTCGTTCGAGCTGTTAACTCGTGTGTAGCTTTTGGCTTTGCGGTCTTAGTAAAAAATGTGCAATCCAAAAACACAAATAACAAAACAAACAAAAACGATATTTATATGTATAGTTTCTTTTTTCTTTCTCTTTATTTGGGACCAGAATTGTCAGCCTAGAATTATTTAAAGAAATTAAAAAAACTTACGTTCAAAACAGGTCCTGATCTTTGATAGGTAGCCTTCAGATTTATGGATGTTGTTTACCAGCTCGAAAGGTCCAATTGTGTAAAGTAGCTCACAGCTAGAATGTTCCTTTACATAGTTGAAACCCCAACACTCCTTATCAGACTTTATACGACTGTCGCAATATTGCTGACACTCTCTGTCTGTCACTTCACTGAACACCTCAGATTCGGTGTCTGCGCTGGGTGCCAACTTCTTACCACTGTTCAAGGTGTAGTCACAAGGCTCTCCTGATTTGCACAGAGAAAATATGAGAAAACAAAGCTTATTTCACCCCTGTGGCGGTATGACTGTGCAATGGGTGAAGGAAACCACTGGCAAAAACTGCGCATGACGTTCAAAGGACTTAAAACAGGAAGCCACAACAAATCGAAATATTGATGCCAATGTGCTTCGCTAGCACCAGAAAAACCATCAGCAGATTTATTATCCGATTGACATCTGTCATTTTGTAGTGTACCACGGCTTCTCGGCAAATGTTATAATTATTATATTGTATAAATATTTGTTCGTGTTTCGGGATATGTGTTCAGATTTATTTTTACCCACTATTTTAGTAGTGCAGCCCTTTGTGAGTAATAAAATCAGAAACCAGAAAGGGCGTTCAACCAGCTCGATTTCTATTATCAAATCAACACCACCTCCAACCCACAGCCCTTGGCTTCTTTTCGGGCCCAAATTTAAAAGACGACTATCTTTTTGTTATGTTTCTGCTTAATTAATCTTTCATTTAATGGCGGCTTAGAAAAAATATTTGAAAGAATCGTCAACACGAACAAGAAAAACAGCAACGCATCTGCTCAATGTGCCATGACTTTCAAGAACACAACAAATCAAATATAACTAACAGTTATTTGATGAGATCGACACCTCTATGCCAAATTAGGTAAGTCTGTTAATTGTCCGCTTGTCATTTGTACAGTTTTCTTAGAATACCGAGAGACCGTCTGGCCTACCTGAGCTGTATTCACAAATGAATCCCGATTGGTCGTTGTCACATTTACGGGTAACCCACTTGGGGACCAGACTCCTTGTTTTGGAAGCGTCCGAAGATTCCGAAAAATATAAAGAGACGCAAAAGTTGGTATTCATTGAAGCCGGTTGTGAATCTGCCCAACCATCATAACACACTTCTGAGCATCCGTCCATCCACACAACGCTGCTGTTTTTTATAACTATTCCTATCCAAGCAGAAAGCTTTGACCTGGAGGACAATATGTAGAATATAATTAAGTGAACAGTTAGATTTTGTCGTTATGGATGTAATTCCTAAATAGTTCAAGTGATCATATAAGAAACGTTAGTACTTGATTGAGAATCAACTTCGCATGAACGTTACTGACTTATTTGTCTATTTCTAATTAAATAGGTTTGTGTCTTTCCTGAAAAAAAAAAACAGCCATTATTTTGTTGTGGTGCAGTTTTCCACCAACAGGGTTCTGAAGAGAGCATGGTCTCGTAATTAATATCAATCTGTTATAAATGAAACAAAGAAGACAACATTTGATTCAGGTCACTGTCAGTTCCATGCCAGGTAGAAGGAGACAAACAACTCTTAAATTGAGTAGTCCGGACAGCTCTATTCACAACATTTACTGTAAAATTTAAATTCAAAGACTCGAAAGGGGGAATACTTGGATTCTATTTAGGAATACCTCTTCATACGTCACTCCAAATAATATTAGGACGAATAGCCAATTCCTATCAGTGTTCTATTGTTTCATTCGGAATTGAGCAATAAGGCAAAAAAGTCCGACATAATCCTGCTGTGTCTCGGTTCATGTTCAAGTCTTACAACTGTACACGTAGTATCTCTTAAGATGTACCTTCCCAATACCAGGGGAGGCCAAACTATTATTTAGTGACGAATACAATGGACCAATGGTTCTTTAGGTACTCACGCGAAAGATAATTGCAGAAGGGCTTGAGTGAGGTATGTAGAATAGTTGACTATTCTAGAGTTTCCGTACTGTAGAAGACGGCTTCCAAGGCTTTTACAGTGGTTGTTGGCCGCGTTCCAGTGGACCGGTGAGGTATAATATTCCAGTTTCATTCTAGTAGTTGATGGTAATTGTGTTATACCACCTGAAATGTTGACACACGAATCTAAATCTAATTTTAAATTGTAAAATAAATTTTCGTACTTTTTTTTTTCTTGTATCCGTTTTCAACATTTGCACTAGTATTTGTCGTAAATTCATGGGGAATATACAGGACGAATTGACAAATAACGTTTTACATAGTCCTAAGGTGTTGTTACGGTACTATTGGTCAAAGCGCAGACTATAGTGTCAGTACCCTATGTAGGTGGTTAATTAATTTAAAACCACCTGAGTACAATACCATTTAGTGAAAATTGTTAAAACACTGTTGTGATCAAATTTACAGCAAAGTCTGGAGATATTAAGTTGTTGAAAAAGTCCTGTGAGAAAATGGATATGATGCATTTTATATTAGAACGATTGGTGTTTTCGCTGTTGTAGGCATGATTAAGGATTCACAGTAGTATTTTTAGAGAATGATAAATTTCAAAGCCAGACGAAAACACCGCAAGTCTTCTGATGAGACGATATCAATATGAATGCCATTGAGTTGAAACCATGTGTTCTCAATCTCATGAACTACGCCAAAGACGGCAAAAACTGGTTCATCAAATTAAACACTGTAAACGTTTTGATATTGGATTAAAATGAACTTAGGATAGTTTAAATAACTTATCATTGATGGTCCCAGGATTCCTTCTCTTATATTTTGTTATTTCCTTTTTCTGCTTTGTTGGCACAACACACTCTAAGGAGAATGTTTTTTCAACCTCACTACATACACTATTCAATCCTAAAAAAAATCACACATGGCGGAACATATCCCTTGCAACATTTAACTAATGATTTAATAATATTTCTCAAAGTGGTATTTAGAATTTGGGTAGCCAAACAAGTACAATTTTAAGGATAACAAATAAGCGTTTTAATCTCGTTCCGAATAATTCAAAAATATGTCAAGTTTGATTGAATCGTTGGAAAAAATAAATAAAGGCGCTGTTATTCGTGAGCAGTTAATGCTTGATTCAGTTAAATTTGGTTCAAAACAGATCAGCTACACTAAGCATAACCAATAGGCCTACATCTAAAACTATAAAGTATTAGTAACACGAAAGGGATAAATACTCCAATGAACAAGTTTCGAACTCGTCATAAAAATTCATCACCGTACATGTGACTGTCAGCAGAAGAATGTAACAGATTACAGACAATGTTCGTTCCTGCATCACGTCTTAGATTTCTGAAAAAGAAATAAATCATAGTGTTTATTAAATTGTATTTCCATTTTGTATCCACTGTTGTGGCATATTTCTTTTTGTTAGACGGAATGTTACACAAAGTTATCATTACGTCTGAGTGTGTCTTGTTTGTCTCTTAAGCGTTTAAAAGCTGTCAGAAATAAAACAAGAACGATTCATGTATATATATGGCTTCTCTTAATTCTAAGACTATGCCCAAAATATCCGCATTTTTATTTTTTAATTTCAACTGTATTTAATCCGTTTGAAGATTTTAAAGAAGGCATCGTCCTGTTTCTTTTTTATAATGGAATATATTGAATCAATCTTACCGTATTATGACATTCATGTTACACATCCATGCTTTGGCCATATGTTGAGCTTCCGTATGACTTCAAGGTATGAACCATATGGTCATGTCACCAAGCAACCTTTTAGCTTGGGTAGTTAACATTGTTAACTAATTATGTTTATTTTAGTTTGTTTACTTTGTTATAAAGATAAGTGTTATTTGAACTGGGTGCACTCTCTCTTATGCGACCTACTACAGATCAATGGCAAGTCATAATTATCGTTCTGATCCTTTGAATATTTCTTTCGAATAGCACTAATGAGAGATAAATGCATGGTTATGTTGTATTGCAAACATTTGCATAATATCGGCCATTTTTAACAATTGTTCCTAACATGTATGTACATAAAGGCTAAAGGCTATCGATATACAAAAATTGAACCGGGATAACCCCATTGACACGACTATATATCGACGTCTGATATGTGTGTGTAAACTGTTACAAGTGCATAGAAAAAACTCACGAAATGATTATTGACGACTTTTTTTCTAAGCTGTCACGGAGGACAAGTTTTGGACCATTCTTATATTATTTGTCTTTCCCGGGAATTATTGACTTTAGGGATTAATAGTAGACAAATAGCTCACCGTAACTTTTATGCTATGTGACCGTTGTCCCAACACTTGCAACACTCCATAATCGGTCGAACGATTTTAGTCGTGTTTAAAGTCCATGGTGAAATCTCACGTTATGTATATATTGACCCCTATTTAACCCACACTGGTGTCTTTATATTCCAGGAAACCCATCAGATGGGTCGTAATGGACGCATCACTTCAGGAAATGAGATTAATTCATCATTAAACGTGTAGTTTTAGCAAGCTTAAGATATAGAAAGGAAACCCCATCACAACTTTATGGCCAGAGTTTGAGTTTGTGTACTCATTCATATGTCGACTAAAGTATCTAACTTTAACATACAGTTTATCAATATTTTGTCAAGAGTAATCACACTGGCACAGGGATATCGACTAATTAAAGTCGATACATGTTCTAGATCAATTCTCAGAGACAAGTTTCTAGATAGACCTGAATCTTGAGTTGTTCTGGATAACCTAAATGCGTTTTAATCCAATACGCTTCTCTCTCCAAGCATTTCCGTTTGGTTTCCTCTTCAGAAGGGAAAACAGGAATTTTTTCAATCGGCATGATTTCAAAATGATCTTTGACCGTTTATCAATATTAATATATTTATTCTACAGCTCTTCTACAGGTTTGAATCATAAACGACATAATGTTATCGGGTGCTGGAAAAGTAGCTTGATAATATTATAAACGCCATTGCACTGAGTGTTTTTTTTAATTCTTTGTGAGTACACTTAGAAACCCTTTTTTCCATTAGTTTATATTTCAGGTCCCAAGTCAAGAGCTCAGTTCGCAAAATTCTGAGTAATTATGATAAGAAAAATGCGCACTCTATATTCCAAACACATATATACTAAATGTTTGTGTTTCCCAAAACAACAGTGTCAATCAATTTTACGATAGCCAATTAGGGTAATTTATAATCGATTTCGTCCTACCTACCATCCGTCAGCAAAGAGAGTCAAACAACAGTTTTTTGCCTAGACTTTAGGTTCAATACTGTCGTCTCTCAATCAGTTGTTGTGATGGTTTATGAACATTCTTGTTCAACATCGCCTATCTCCGGTATCTTCCGTCCCCTCTGATTGTCGACTTTTATATAATTAAAGGGCACTTTTTTTTATCCCATTAGCGGTATATTTACCGCTGCAGGTAATACAATTGTATTACATGTAGATAAACATATCCTGTAGAACATCAAGTGCATTTCGCGCCAATAAAAATCAACATAGAGCAGGTAAAGGAAAAGACAATGAAGAATTAAATAAAACTATTTAGCATAACATTAGGTCGAAATTACCAATGCATCAAGAGAATAAAGTCGGGTGAAAGAGTTTAAATTTCTTCATAGGTCGAGTAACAGGTCAAGCGCTATGACGATCACAGTTATATTAAAAATGCCTAGTCATTACATACAAGGTCCATCACCTAAGTATATCGATGGACCGTTTAATACAAATGGGTTTATGAATTCCCACATAAATGATAGAAATCCCTGATGATTATATAAAAAAAAATTTCTTACAATATACAAGCTCAATTCTGGGTGACGTCTCGGCTCGATATTCCAAATCTATATCTACACTAGTGTCCAAAAGAAACGATACCAACTTGTTTTCAAAATATTTTGTTACGAATTGATTTTTGTAATAT
>JAVFBZ010157440.1:0-12068 GCA_032466195.1 Katharina tunicata | reverse complement strand
ATCATGTCATATACTGTTAGAGTGGGGTTAAACATCATGTCATATACTGTTAGAGTGGGGTTAAACATCATGTCATATACTGTTCGAGTGGGGTTAAACATCATGCTTAAGCACATTAATAACATTGTAATCAAAGCATTATCTCAAGCTCTAGATAATATTAGTTATTGACACTTTTTATGTATTGCTTTTTAAGACCTTGAAGCTTGATACTCTGAGCTGTAGGCAAAGTGGTGTACAAGCTTCCAGACAGTCATACAAATCTGTAAACCCTGCGAAAAATGTCATTACCGAATTTATTATCCATTAAGCCTCGCTGTCTCAGATAATACTGACTTAAAGCTAGTATAAAAAATGTCCTCGCTGAAGTTTGTTTCGGTCCGAGATTACCTGCCCTGAGTGCTGTCCCTATCATGGCAATGCCAACAGATACCAGTGACACCAAAACAAATCAGTGATGTTGCGCAAAAAACACTGTCAAAAATAATAGAGAAAGCTATTCAAAAACATCTCTTGAGAAAAATATACAAATACATCTCCAGAAATCTATTTAACATGTTTTAGAAGTCGTAATTAAGATTTAATTACCTTATGTTGTGTTTCAGCTGGACTCGGGGCATAGAATGGCGGCTGACCAACCAACATTTCATATAATATAACACCAACACTCCACCAATCACAACAAGATGTGTAACCTGAATAACAGAAGCACTTCATTAAGAGGAGCTAAAAATAAACTACATGTAAGGGAGATAACTCTAAAAGAAGGAATGTAACTCTTCATACATCACATCTGTTTGGAAGTCACTTTTATTAAGCTCACACTTTCACTGCACGTAAAAGACAAAATTGCATACACCAAATTTATTTGTTTATTATATATGGGTTTATGTCATAATGAATTATTTCACTCATATGACATGTCAGCCAATTGGGTGAAAGAACCCACGCTTTACAACTTTGGCAACAAACTACACATAACGTCATACTCAAGGTTATCTCACTTATATGACCGCGTGCCAGCCCAACTGGTGAAGGAAACCACCGTAATTAACATGCAAGACAAGACAAAACATTTACATTACATTAACAAAACAGAACACCACAACAAATCTGAATCATGTGCCCTTTAGCTCAGAGAGTACCAGGGCACAGGTGGCAATCAACCCAACCACCCGCTCTTACCTTCTCTTAATAGTACTTCAGGAGCGATGTAGTTTGGTGTTCCTACGAGTGAGTGAGCCAGACAGCGCTGGTGTTCTCGCCTCCGTCTTCGTTCTAACGGTTTGAGTATTTCACAGTTACATGCCACGTGATCTAAAGTACAATTAATATCCATGGAATCCTGACGAGCATGGGCGCCATCTGAAATTAAATAAAATATAAAAACTTTAAATTAACCAAACTCACTTGCAAAATGGATGGTGAATTGGTGATAATATTGATTGTGCATGTAAATTAACAGCAACTAAGTATTCTAATTTAAAAATTTCTCATTCAAGTTTCAACGGATGACAAAGATGGTTATTTATTTTAATTTTTGACAGACAGCATGATTAGCCAGCCAAATACGCAGAGAAACCCAACAAACAATGAATTATCATATATGACAATATCAAGCATACAGGCACATAAAATTAAATTGATTGATTGGTGTTTAACGCCATGCTCCAGGTGATGTTTTACTTACTCTTACAGTAAAAGCCACACTAACACAAACAGAAATTCTGATGTATTCTGGTCTCTTAAAATATTAATATTTGAGTGCTAAGTAAAGACAGTACAGTGTATGACCAAGTTTGAAACATACTGCCTCTGTGTTAATATGTACATGTACATGTAGTAGTGTAATTTGGAACACAGAAAGATTAATTTTACTCAACGTTTCAACACTTTTGTATCATCTTCAGGAGTAAAATGAATCTTTCTGAATTACACTACATGTACTTGTGTATTACACAAAACTCATCAGTGGAACTAGTCTACAGGCTTTTTACATTCAATACACTGACTGCACAAAATACACACTTTTATATAATAGAAAAAGTTGAGTAAACAATAAAATCACTGCACCGTCCAAGAACACGACAAATATTGTTTAAAAAAATTCTTTAAATGTAGTTTTTCATTTAGTATATTAGTGGCAATATCACTGATTTAAATAAAACAAGTAGTTAAGGTTCAATACGAATAGGTAAAAGGGCAGTCCAAAATATGCTTCCCGCCTTGCATACAAAGACGTCATTGCTATTGAGACCAGTGACAGCATCTAAAGCTGAAAGTACATCTGCCAATACTAAATGTTAGTCCAACAATGTAAAATACATGAATGTAATAGGCTTTGAATTTCACTCACAAAGAGCATAAAAAAGGATGCATCTTAGAAAAACTGTGGAAAAGTTAATTGCTTTGTCAGACTGCAGGGATGTGCTCAGGGTTAATTCAACACTCTGAGTCACTCTTTTTTTTTTATTGACGGAGAATATATAAATGCCTAAAAATGTCTGAAACTGTCTGAGGTACATGTACACGCTCACAAAACACTTTAAGTGGGTGACTGGGTGTATGT
The DNA here is from genome assembly GCA_032466195.1 of Katharina tunicata. Lineage (NCBI taxonomy): Eukaryota > Metazoa > Mollusca > Polyplacophora > Chitonida > Mopaliidae > Katharina > Katharina tunicata. Next base: position 9,499 of record JAVFBZ010157440.1, on the reverse strand, counting down.
ATACATGTAGGTATAGGAATAAATACAAGTTGCAATTTCAATTCTTCCCACTACATGAAAGGTGCAAAATCCCTATAAACATCATATATATATAAATTGTTTGAGCGGCATTTAGAAGGTGAGGTAATAGAAGACATAACTTTATGGATTCCAACTTCTTCATTGAAGCAAAGCGACATTTCGGTCTCTGTCCTGAGATAAACTTGATAAAGGTCTCAGACTCAGACTGAAACGTCGCTTTGCTTCAATAAACAAGTTGGAATCCATAAAGTTATGTCTTCTATCATATATATATTTTAAAATACATGCTACAAGTAACTTCTTGTTTCTTTATTCATACTGAGTGTACTTTGGATTAAAACAGAACACATAGATCTTAGTGTTTATTCGATCAATCGTGGACACAGCATTTGATGTTTAACTGAAATTAAATGTACCTTATTGAATCACACTCCAATTAAACACACATTCTTTGATTGAGGTTTTACACCATACTTAAAATGTAAGGTTTGTTTTTTCACTCATATAAATAGGTATGGAAGAAAAAATAAAATTATTGCAAAAGATGGCATACATTAATAGTCTATTTTGAGATTTGTTTGATTAGGGTTTTCGATGTACATGTACTTAAGTTTATTTCACTCATATCCTGGCGCGCTAACACTTAACTGCAAAAACCTGAATATCTGAATATTGCACATGTAAGGGAAAAAATCATTATTCAACTAGTACCCATGTGTCACGATGGTAATCAATCTTGTCCAATAATTTTGAAAATCACTCAACAACAGCTCGTTGCTTTTAAAATGAACAGACTCAAGTTATGTCCATCGTAATACACAGGTTCTTAAAGGTTAAATGTTAACCTCCATATAACCAACATGGAGCACTCTGCAATATGAAATTATTTTTACCACGTGCTCATGATAATCGATGACATGTACATTGATTTGTATGCATTAATAATATGTATGTGTCCATATTAATCTTTACACTCCAGAGAATGAAGAAAACTTCATTGTGACTCAATATTTCTCAAATTGTTTTACATATCATCAGGTTGTCTACTGGAGTCAAAATACATGTAATGTTATACTGAACTAAAATATTGTATCAAAATAATATTAGTTATTGACATTTTTCAAAAAGTGTTTGGATTTTTATGACCGTCTTGAAGCTCATACACCCTGAGCCGCAGGCGAAGTGGTGTACGAGCTTCAAGACGGTCATAAAAATCCGTACACCCTGCGAAAAACGTCAATGACGAATTTATTATCTGTCAAGCCTCCCTGTCAGAGTTTATTTTAAATTAAATTCATGACAAATGTGTCCTCGCCAGTGATTTGTCTCAGAGTCACCTCCCCTGACTGCTGACGCTACCATGACAACGCTGTCAGATTCCAGGGACATCAAAAACAGTCAATGACGTTGCACAAAACAAGTCTGTAAAAACTGATGTTTAGGATATTTTACCGTCACTTAAATGTAGCGATTGTGAAGAAATGATGTTTTAAACTATGTATTTGCCAACTTATTGACGAATTTTACCGTCAGTTTTATTAAATTAAGAAAAAAAAATTTGAAGCGAAGGCGGCCATGTTTGTTTTTTATTACCCGTGAGTTGAAAATTCTCCCAGGTTGTACGGGTTTTTATCCCCTGGCAAATTGACCAATCAAACCACAAGGAATTTGGTTGACGGATAATAAGACTTCATCTTAACAGCAGTTGTCTACCTTTGTTACATGTACAAGCCTACAATGTAAGGGATCATTCTTATAAATCATACGGCTATGTACATGTATACACTGTCACACTGTAAGCTAACTCTTTTCAATTGAAAAACAAGTCCATGACCCAGTTTTCCATGTCTAAAATGAATCATATAAGATATGCACACAAACTTACCTTTTTGGTAGTATTTAGAGTTATGTGTCCAACGAAAACCAGTACAGAGACCAAAGTCTGTTAGTTTTATATGTCCGTCTCTGTCTATTAGAATATTATCTGGCTTGATGTCACGGTGTATAAATCCCATTTTGTGTACACTTTCAATTGCAAGCACAAGTTCGGCAATATAAAACCTGGAAAGAGGTTCAGGAAATATCCCGAATTTGATGAGAAGTCCCATTAAGTCACCACCTGGGACGTAGTCCATCACAAAGTAGAGATTATTCTCATCTTGAAAGGAATAATAAAGTTTAACTACCCATTCATTGTCAGCCTCAGCTAAAATGTCCCGTTCAGCTTTAACATGAGCAACTTGGTTACGCTTTAAAACGTCATTCTTCCGCAATGTTTTCATTGCGTATAATTTACCAGCGTCTTTTTTCCTAACCAGAGTCACTTCACCAAAAGCGCCGATGCCGAGCGGTTTGATCTTATCAAACATTTGTTTGTCCATTTTGGCACGTTTCAGGCGTATATAGTTCGATTCTTTCTTGTAAAGCATACGCCTCATTTGCAGCTTGGCCTCCTCTGACAGTCCTACTTTGGCCATTTCGTTTTCGAGCTGAACTCGCCGATGCAATCGCTGTTGGTAAGATTTCATGAGATTCTCCACGTGTTGTTCTAGGTAAAATTTGAACGCGTCAGGAGACAAGTACCGCACTTTACATTCACCTCTCAAATGGTCATATTTCTCCGCTTCTGGATTGCGTTCTGGTATTGGGGACGTACAACGGTGTTTCTCTGAGCCTTCTGATTGGCTATCATCTACATCGTCCTCGTTTTGATTCTCGCTCTGGTCATCGCGATCTGATGGGGCTGGTGATGGCGTATCTGTTGACGTCTCAGAGGGCAGTAGTAAGGGTGATGCATTGTGGTGCTGTTCAGAGTAAGTAGTCAGGGGGCCGGCAGTACTGGTGGGTTGTTTGGTGTACTGCTGAGGGTAGTGCTGTACATATACTGGTTTAGATGCTGAGTAATGGGAGGGTGGGGGCTGGGAGGGCGGAACAGTTTGAGGTAGAACAGGGCTTGATTTCGGAGGCTGTAGGGGCACTCGGGGTGGGATTGGGGGCTGGTTAATTGTATTATGATTGGAGGCTGTTACCTGCCTGCCTGGGTAAGGCGGGGGCGGTCGATCGGGGATGTCAGAATTTGAGGATGGCGTAGAGTTTGTAGATAGCACAGATAATGGCGACTGATTGGTTGCTCTGGAGACAGGTGACCCTGACCTTGGGGTAGAATTTGGGGTATCTCCTAATGTCCTTTGACCATATAGATCAGCATGTGCTGCAAGGTTTTGGATTTGAATGTTCTGAATTTGGTTTGGATTGGGCTGACTTTTTGAAACATGAATTGGAATGGTTGACCTCTGATTTTGCTGTTGTTGAGTATGTTGTAAGTGAGCCAGTTGATCCGGGGATAGTCCGTTTTGTGCCGCAGTCTTTATTGGAATATGAATGTTTCCTCTTAATGGACTGGGTTTAGTCAGCTGTTGTTTCATATGGACAGGCTGGCTCACAACTGGAGACACTGACGGGGAGGGGTTAACAGGGGGAGATATCTGCGCCTGAACTGACGATATAAAATTTTGCGTCGACGTTGGCGTCACTGGTGGTGGTGACAAAGGCGCTGTGGCTGTTTGAGGCATGGGCTTTGAAACTTCACGACTTTTCACAGAATGCATAATGATTGGAGAATGATTGCCCCAGGCCTGTACCGACACCGGGGCAGCTGCTGGTGGTTGGCTCATTCGCCTGGGCAGGTTTACTGTGATACTGTCCCCGCTGTCTGACGTGTTAGCAGAGTTACTCACTGTGATCTGCGTCTCATGGTTATGAGCTGCTCTATATTCTACTGGCTGAGACGATATAATTTTCGGTTGTTCATTCACTGCACTTTGTATGTGAATTCCTTTAGGGTTTTGCCTGGTGGACACTTGGGGGTAGGGTGGCGGAGGCTGTTTGTATTTAATAGTCACCCTAGGTCCTCCACCGACAGTGCCACCATTTCTTGTCGGGTATTGAGCAGTATTCTGTGGCTGTCCATTATGCTGCATAATGACTGGTTGTCTTCCGGGCACAGCTTGTGGGCTCATTCCGCGTTGGGTGCTGTCAACAGTAGTACCCGCTGGCTGAACCTGAGACTGGGGCACGGCGTTACTAAACACAATTGTCGGTTTTGGGGACATACGCTTCAACATTTGTTGCACATGGCCTGGTGTTGTATAAGGTATATGATGTGACTGAGGTTGTTGATTAGAGCTAACACTACTGGCACTCTCACTACTGGGTGTTGACGGTTGAGATTGGGGTGGGGGCGTCGTCTGAGCCCGCGTTGATGGCATGTACATCGGCACTCTAGGTGGTAAAGGGGGAGGAGTTTGGTGTCCGTTAACAATAGGACTTGGCGTAAACTGCCTAGAGGATGTTGTTGAAGTTGAAAGAGATGATCCTCTCGCGGAATCAGCAAAGGGATATTGTCTGTTTTGTACAGCACTACACAAACTGGGGCTGTCTGACCGAACACTGATATTGTCTGATACTGGACTTCCATGTCGATACTTTTCCTCAAAACTAGGCTTTCTTATCACTTTGTTGTAGCCTGAGAAACCTGAAACAGGAAGTTAATAATGATAAAATCTGCATGCTGGCTGTACTGTTTGATAACAGCTACATCTAACATAGGTTTAAAACCTACCAACAAAACGTTATTTACATGTTGAAACATTGAAAATGAAATTGAAATTAGGTACAATTACCAAATAATGCACACGCAGAAATTTATTATTTTCACTTATTACTATTAGTGCTTAGATCAATAACTAATCATCAATTTATATGCGAAATGGTACTGATAAGTTAATTAAAAAATTAACAATGAAAAAACATTCAAGCAACGACAACCAAAAATACATGAACGTGTAAAAAATCTTTCTTTCTGAGGATTTCATAGAAAATGGTTGAGCTGGACAATCGTCAGGTAACTTACCAGATTTACTAAAGCCGTTTCTTCCCTCTTGTTGGTGTAACTTCTGTAATACCTCTAAAGCAGCTTCCACACTCTTACTGCCAGTTAACTTCAAAGCTTTGTTTGCCAACTCCTAATTAAAGAACAGAAGAGAGGAAATGTCTTGATTAGAGTACTGACTTAAGAATTTGTCTTATTATGGGGTTTATATATCTTTACAAATGTACGGAAAGAAAATTTACATGGTTAATATATTTTACACATAATGATAACTCAAGATCAGTGATCATTCAGGGTAATTTGTTTGATTGTACTTCTGCGCCATACTCCAAAGACTGCTTCCAAGCCCATTTTGTTAAGGACACTGTCGTTGCTGTTTTTACATTAGCAAAAACACTGATAAGATATCATATTGACTGATTCATTGATCAGTGTTAAGCACTGTGCTCAAGGGTATTTCACTTTAATGACACCGGTTTTCTACAACAAATTACACAACTACATGTATCAAAAGTGAAAGAGTCTTGTTGGAAAAAATAATGTTCCTCTGGTGCTAAGATAGCACGACATGGCTTGAGACATATGGCAGTCAGCCACAGGGCAACCAGACATCAGGGTAACTCATGACTTAAAACATGTCAGCCACAGGGCAACCAGACATCAGGGTAACTCATGACTTAAAACAAGGCCAAAAATGAAAACTTTCAGTTCAAAACACTAGAACAATAATGTGTTGTCCAAATAGCTCAGGGAGCACCAGAGAACAGAGCGCTTTTGTAGTTTCATGTACTAATAAATTTTATAATTCCACAATATAGAGCATAGTATAAGAATTCTATGTATAGTATCTGCTAAGACATAACAGTAAAAACATATGCCTCTAATCATAAAATGAGTTTTTATTTTGGTCACTTCTGTAACAAAAAGTTACATTTTTTTTATTTTGTTTCACTTTTGTAACAAAAATAGGAGATGAAGTGACATATTTAAATTAATTTCAGATTTTACACAGTGCTGCCAATTCTATTAATAATATGATTTACAAGTTCTGTTTATCAATAAAGTGCTTCAACTTTTATTCTTTATGTGGTTCATAATTTATATTCATAAAGTGGCTCATAACTTCTATTCACTATCTGGTTCATAACTTCTATTCACTATCTGGTTCATAACTTCTATTCACTTTCTGGCTTATAACTTCTATTCACTATCTGGTTCATAACTTCTATTCACTTTCTGGCTTATAACTTCTATTCACTATCTGGTTCATAACTTCTATTCACTATCTGGTTCAAAACTTCTATTCACTATCTGGTTCATAACTTTCATTCATTATTTGGTTCATAACTTCCATTCATTAATACTCAATCCCTTATCTCTAATAAAAATTACCTACAGTAGCTATTACTGTAGCAGTACATGTACCATTTTAGTGATGATAGCAAAAAAATAATTAAATTTCATCAATTGTTGTATCATAAACCAAATTTATTTGTATACACTGCAGGGATCAAAATTAACATACATACTTTCAGGACATTTCTAATAAAAATTAAGATGGCTCTGTAAAAATGTCCCAGATATAACTGCTTACAATAAATGTAGTCTTACACTGACCACAAGACAAACTTTAATAAATGTCCTTCAACATAGTGTCACATTTTTTGTGTGAGTTTAGACCATGCACTATAGTTTTAATGTACGCATGTAGTCCGATATCTTTTTTAAAAGAAACTTGATATCCAGAAAGCAAATTTTTAGGGGGGTTTACAAATTACAGTGAATCTAACCTGACACCCCTGTTCTATATTCATAAAGGGATGGTCCATTAGCAGTCTACTGGTTCTTTTCATATATTATTTATCAAGCTGTTGAGGGTTCATTCCTCACATACCAGACCAGGCCACTCTGTTCCCCTCAGGCACAATACAGACTTAAGGGCACTTTTTATAAGAGCCACTGCATGCATAGTATCATAGGGGCTCCAATGGGGGTTTTCTCAAATATATGCTAACATTTCATGTAATGCAAATGATTGAAGGCAAGCTACATGTACAAATAAGATAAATGTAAAATAAAATTGTATGTGCTTTCCTTAATTTTTACTGAAAAATATAAAGACTGCTAGGGGTACATGTTGGGTTCTTCAGAAATTATATGCTCAAAAGTTGTGCAAACGATAGAAGCTTTCTACGTAAGCTTATATTGAGGATTATTTCCTTGCTACATGTACCTGTCCATGTGGATACTAAACCTACATGTACTGATGTATATGTATCAAAGACTGTGAGGGGTTCTAATGGGAGTTTTCTTTCTTTCTTAAAGAAATGTTTGCTCATAAACATCACATGAATGAAGCATTAGATGTACAATTGTAAATTGAAGACAGTTTCCTTCCCATTTAATGAATGTACCTGAACAACAGGGTCTTCAAAGAGAGTTTTCCAAAACTAGAGGCTCCTAGGTAAAACACATTAATGCAAGCAATGCAAATAAATTGGAGGGGCTCTAGCTTATATGGTTACTGAACATACAAAAATGGTCAAAAATGGTTTAAGGGGAAGTTTAAAACATTATAAGCTCATTGTTACTGCCAACAATTGATAGATTGATTGATTGGTGTTTAACCCCACATTCAGCTACGCTGTGGCGTGCAAATAATTGAAGCATTGCAGGTAAACTGAGAATGTTTTCTTTATAATCAGAACTTTCTTAACAGAATCAAAACTGACATGAGCAAATGAGTCATGACAAATCAGTTTTTGTTTATAAGCAGTGTACAAAGTACATGTATTAAATATGTTATGGACTATGTTTATCTGTAGTTTACCTTTTCTTTTTTTCTCAGACGAAAAAACCAAAGTAAATCAATATTTGCATAAAAAGCTGAAATATAAATCATAAATTCCAGCTGTTCTACACATGTAATTTGTTCACCTGTACGCTAAGTTTGTTTTTTCACATGCTTGTTTTGATCACATGCAAGAATAAAAAGTCCTAATGGGAGATAATACCAGTTATACTATAAAAAAAAGTAAGATGATTGGACAGATAATTTATGACCTGGTCAATAAATGTTAAGTCCACACATACTTAGTAGAAGGTACATGTAGACAAAAAATACCCATCCTTAATAGTGTAGTTCTGCATTCCACACAATTATGCAAGTACATGTACTACATGTAGTGACTTTTAAGGTTTAAACTAAAGGATTATTTCAGGATACAAAACCACAAACTGTATGTAAACTTTAAAATGACTATTCATAAGCCATAGAGGATTGTGTCATGGCTCAGTTAGCTGCCCATTTGACACTGTATATCCCATTTGCCAACCAGTAGATCTTTTTGAAAAGATTTTCAAGATTTATTACAACATTCCCACTGTCCGTGGCTGAGTAGGCAACAAACAATGATAAGATACAAGGTGATACCAGTACACAAGATACCAGTACACAAGATACAAGGTGATACCAGTACATGTAACAAAGTTAATGCAAATAAATAAAATATATATATACTGTATATGTAGATCTTCTAGCTTTCTTTTCTTCCGAGGAGCATCAGGAGCCTCAAATCTATTTAAGTATTAATCATACATCTTTTTCACTCCTGAAGATGGCAAAATAAAGTTCCGAAATACAGAGCTAAATAATGAGCTTGACTTTTTGGGGTGTTACACTACTTGTGTATTTGAATAAATCTACCCTCATAAAATGACAAGGACACAACAGAAGAAAGACTGGACCCAAAACAAATGGTCTTCCTGATGCCGCTTTACTCAGAGAGCACCAGGGCACTTGGAGCTCCTGCAAGTCACCCACTACTGTAGATGCAGTGTGTAAAGCAGACCATGATGTTCACGTACATTGTATGTGCTGTACAGTCCTTACTACATTTTATATCAGCATTCAAATCAGTCCCTCAATAACTTAATATTCAATACAAGTTACATCTGATTAAATGAGTAGAAATTAATGTTCCCGAACACCAGTTATCGACAGCTATCTCATCATCTTTACTCTCCAATATATATGGTCTGATTACTAAATACTTAACTATATTGATATATATTTTTAATTAGTATTAACATAGCTTCAAATTCTATGCATTATCCATACAACATACCAGTCTAATGTTTCCAGATAAGTACATGATAACAAAATGATTGTAAGTCCAAGAGAAGAATTGTTTCAGACAAAGACTCAAATTTCAAAATGGAATCAAGCACTGTTGAGTTGTGTGTACTACTGCTTGAACATACCATAAACCGGTGTTCATTTGTATACATTTATTTATTTGATTGTTTGATTGATTGGTGTTTAATGCAGTGCTCAAGGGTATTTCACTTATATGACGACGAAACCAAGAAGAAACGGTATAAAAGTTTAAAACCCACCCAGCCATTTCATTAGCCACCGGAAAACTCCCATTATACCTACATGTAAGATTGAAGGTTGATTCGAAACAATAACTGGGTACAGTGAAGGAACTCAGCAGTCAAACGCTCAACCAACTGAGCCATGGCACAGTCACAACTCACAAGTTTATTTGAAAGAATACACTCTACCACTAAAGATCCCCCCCC
>JAVFBZ010157429.1:0-18280 GCA_032466195.1 Katharina tunicata | reverse complement strand
CCGCTGATCTACACGTCCTTGAATACCATAAAATTTACATTGATATTTGGGTTTTGCGTTTCTTTTTTTGAAGAGTGTAGTATTAGTTTCGCTTATAAACTTAGTATATTCTAGTAAGCCTTCAGGCTACCATCCCATTCGTGGGCATTTTTATGTATAGGCGCTCGTACAATATTGGATAACACACAAATAAGATAAACTGCTGTTTATTTCATTTTGAATTGACATAAGTAATTTGGTCCCGCCATTGTATGTACCGGCTTCGGTTGAATAAACATTAGGATACTATACAATCATATTTACCAACCTTTTTTGTTACTAATTCACTTCAGCTGCCCATAAATGTTAAAGCTCGTGTTGTTCTGTACAACTGATATGGTATCACTACCATCGTTAAACTAGTTTTTTTTTAACAACTACATCAAAACATTGTACCGCTACAATGCTTTTTAAACAGCCAAGGCTTTGTATAATCCAAGTACACCGTCACGATTTTGCGTGTGTCATTTTTTATATGAAAGGAATTGTCCAGAAGACATCATTATACACATTTATCTCGGACATACTCCTGGCTTTCCAAGTAAAGTTGGTCCCAAGTGCTGACGAGAAAGCATCCACGCCAGACATTACATACCGTTCGTTCTAGGAGATGGTTCAACTGTGCAGTTTAAAAGTGCGATGACATATTCTGCAAACGTACGAGAACGTACTTTGCAAAGCACAAACAAATTCACTTGATAACATAGTGAGTGACTTGAGAAAGTTGCAGTCGTTGTCCTCCAGGTTGTTTCAACGACGTGTTAATGATACGTCCGCCAAAAAAAAAAAAAATGCTTTAATTCATCAGCATTAGTCGAAAAAATTCAGCCATTTGGTTTCATGTGAAATGTGAATCAAACAAGACCTGAAACTTGTGTGTGCAAAGAAACTATGAATAGACAAGCCGAAAAAAGGCATTTCAAAAAACAATTTATTCGTACATTCGTATTTCCCTTAAACACTAACAGACAATGCTGTGTTCTTGTTGACAACAGAACTGTTTCATGTTGAAAAACAGACAACAGACCTTATCCTCTGTAACAAAAATCAATAAGAGTGGTACAAATTGGTCTTAGTGGAACTATTTAACCTTTAGCTTTATAGCTGTTTATTCGAACTCACAGAAGTTTGATCGATAAATGATGAAGACAGATTTATCATTTTGATTGATAGTCCATACCTTAAAGGTGTATCCGGTAGAATATAGGGGTATGTGTCGATATTTAACAAAACAGGAATATTCATGGAAACTGTCTCCAAGCCGCCCGATAAATTTAGAAATGCCGTATAGAACCGAACAAACGGTTGAAATTGTATCACATGACATTGTTTCTAACAGTACCTCTGTAGATATCGAATAAGAAACTGCTGATATTTGAGGAATGTCACTTATCAACAGTACTCTATTTAAGGGAATAGGGGATATTGACGATATGGGGAAAAGAAAACTCAGCCAGAAATAGCCCAAGGCAATATAACTGTCACCCTTGAAGAACCACCTTTACTGATAAGAAGGAATTTGAAGAGATTATATCTGTTAAACTGATTGTCTCTCGTCTCTCGAATCGATATCTGACTCGCTAAAGAACACAGATCGTGTGTGAATAAGTGCGCGACAGAGGTTAGATACATTGTGTGCATCTTAATCAATAGTGTTTTGCGACTTCTGCTGACGTTCAAAAACATCTTCAATCTAAGGTGAGAAAATTAGCAGTTACACTTTAAAGTTAGACCTTAGAAGCCATATGAATTTCGTTACATTAGGATGAAGCAACAAATATTAAAACTGCCATTAGTGTGGCCAAAAACCTGACATCGTTGTGACACATTTTACCGAAAAAAATTTCAATACGCAATGCTATTCTTTAATTTATAAAATCGATTAAATGGGAAAATTCAACCCCAAACCGTGTCCTGTATGGCTACTTGAAAAAGAATAGATCGGAATCTGACCTGTGATCCAATGTACAATTTACCGCTGATGACCTGTATTTACTTAACACTAAAAATGATAAACCAGACATTTACTCAAATCCTGGTTTTTATGTACGATTTCGAAAGGCGATAAAATTAATTGGCAGAAAGTAACATACTTCCATTTATTGTGCATACATACGCAGCACTCTGCTAATTAATATTTTGTTTTTGGTTAACTGATTATTTCTAACATTAAAAGAATCAGACATTTTAAAAACATAAACTCCAAAGCACAAGGTATAGAGAGATTCTGCTCTGATTTGTTATTAATACAAAAAGAAAACGATCGTGGAAAATGAAATTAGTCCCAAGCTATGCAGACTGAACGTTCGATTTCACAAGGTTGCCTTAGGTTTGATATCAATATAAAGGCCAGTTTTTGGGCGAAATGTGTCATTCTCCATAATACATAATTGTACCTTGAACCCTACGACTACTGACAAAGGATAACGGATAGGAACCTGAACTTTGACCCTAAGACTATTCCTTGTGAATCTCCATTGACTGCCTAATCAATAACAAGATACAAATTGGGCAGAGAGAAATATCGGAATCTGTCAGTCTAGTGCAATAAATAACATCCACCGTTAACCCGAACACCCGGACAAAACTAATCGATAAATGATGGTGTCTAAGTTATATTCCAGATAGACAGCTTTTTTCACAAAAACGTTTCATTTAGATAAGACTATGTTAATCCGCGTTTTCCAAAATATAAAAGGGACATAAAAAAAGCAATATCAGCAGACGGAGAACTTTTCTAAATGCCAGCGTGCATCAGCTTATAGGCAATGTTAACCTTATCCAATCCTCGTGTAGTTTTCCAATTACTTGCAGTGATAACTACAGGCTCATTGATACGAGTTATATGATTTGTAATAGAATTTATGCAACAAATTGATTCCTCCATAAAATTGGACTTACTTAAGATGATAAATGTCAGTTTTGTAAAACTGAATCAGCGACAACAGAACATCTATTTATCGAATGTCATAAGATTAACAATGTATAGAATGAATTGTAAAATGGTTCATAGGCATAATAGATGAACCCTTTACTTTATCTTCTGGGAATATTATATTTGGTTACAAAGTAAGTCAAAGAGCAGTAAACGAAATCATTATGGTTGTTAAACAGTATATTTTAAGCTCTCAATGTCTTAAGAAAGACATGTTATGGGTCAATTTGCTTAAGATAATTATCAACCATTATAATTTAGAAAAATATTCTGCGGAACTATATGATAAGTGACAAATGTTCATTGTAAAATGGTCAAACTTTCATGCCTACCTATAGTGTATATTAAATATCGATGACACTAATTTAACCACGTATGCATACGTAATGGAGACATTTCAGTGTTTGACTCGTTATGCTTTTCTCCGGACAACTTGATTGAGGTTATCGGTTCGTCAACAAAAGTTTATATTTTTGTTTTTGCCAACTGTAATAACCAGACACCAATAGAGCATAAACTTTAAACAAACATATATTGCCTTAAAGAAACTGTGTGATAGTTAAGTTCTGGGTTGGATTTGAACAAAAATGTCAGTTGTAACAGCCATCACAAATAACTATAAATAAAAGATGAATTTGGCAACAACTGCAAAATGGTTTAAAACATAGAAAATCTAATTAATTATATATAATAAATTAACTATTAAATATCAAACAGTGTAATTAACAGAAAGTTTTTAAAACTCTTTAAATACTAAGCTACATGTACCAATGTAAAACATTAAATGCAATCTGAATCCATTAATCTTGAACGGCTTCTCTTGCGGAGTTTTCAAAACACTTTCACAAGATATAACATAGGGGGAAGCTCTCAAAAGTTTCTGTGAATATTTAAATTACATTGCCGTATCTATTTGACAGAGTGCCGATGGCAGATTCTTGTTAGCAGAACGTATGACCTAGTGTTATCTGATTTATTGGGTCCAGTAACCGTGGACGGAAACCTGGTTTAGATTATGTCTGCAAAAATAAGACTTATACTCTGCCGAAAGTGCCTTAACGGAGATGTTAATTGGTAAGACGTAAAATAAAAGTTGTTTTAGTTAGTTAAGTTGATTGTCATTTGATAGCGAATGTTATGGAGTGAAAAAAATATGGAAATCTGCATTGACAAAGAAATCCAGTGAATTATTGGGTATCGTCCTTATAGAGTCTTCTCCATCAATGACATGTTGGACACCTGTTTTATTTTCAAATAACAGCACCATTAAACTTATCATCGTATCTGTCCCTGTTTTTCGGCTGGCAATTATTCAGTCAATATCTATAAATATATTGGGTGGTTGAGCTGGAAAGTCCTGAGGCCAGTTGTCATCTGTGGTTAAGGGGCATCAGGAAACCGATGTTGTGGAACCCTGTTTTTCGCCATGTAAATGTTTTGAGTTGTCCTTTGATCTGCCAGTGTCGTTAAGAGTCTTGAGGGAAATAACCTTAAGTACCACGTGAACCGTAACAAAAAAAAAAAAAACAACAATCTATTTATATATCAGCTGAAATATAATGCCATATATAGCACAGATAAACAACTATGTCTATTATTACGGTGATGGGAGAATAATTGTTGCAATAACTGCCAAAGATACGAATATTTGTTTACGCCTTATATATAGTCTAGTGGAATTTGAGAAAAGCATGTTTCGCGGTATGGACGATGTTTTATGGTTGATTCTGATAATATGGGATGTCCTGAGCAAGAATCAGCCGGGTGCCACTTTGGCACCCTTGGGAAAAAGTTTTATGAGCCAAAAACAAAATGGCCGCTGGGCGACTTTGGCGCGGCCCGTAGATACCAGATAACTTCCTTATTATTTGCTCTAGAAAGTTAATCTTGGTGTCTACACATGTGTTTTCAGGGTTCAGGAAGTCATTTATGCACTAAGATTGCCCATAACTATACTAGAAATAAAGAAAATTTGCACCTTAGGTAAAAATATTGTGACAAAAAAAATATGACAAAAATGACAATTATCAGGTAAGTACAATCTATCAAACTTGGCAAGCACCAGTATATATAATTTCCTGTCCTTAACAACACTTAACACCACACCAAAACACCTACAGATAATACTGACCAGTCATGTTAATACTAACAGCAAATGAAACATTACAGTGTTCATGAACACATATTATACCAACTCAGAATGCTAATTCATACCACTTCATTTACCCTACCGATACGCCACTCAGAATAAAATTGTATCATTCATGAATATTTACAGGCATCCGGCACATCATAATATCAACAGATTAAAACTAAACATGGTAAGTACCATTCAACCAATCAAGCCGTAAACTGCATTAACTACAACAAGTCCTTCATACATCTTCTTCGTCGTGTTCATCGATATGTTTCTGGTATAATTAGTGTTACAATCAGCAGCAATATGACAATTGCAAAACATGGAACAAGGCATCTGAGCAAGCACACAACTACATCTACCAGTGGAACATGGACGTGATGAAGCACAGCCACATTTGATCATCTGTAGCACCTCAACAGGAGCAGGAGAAATATCACCAGGTAACATTATTGGAAACAAGTTGCTGTCCTTCTTGGTCCATCCATACTGTACAGAATCAGCTGCTGTAGGCGGCGAACTTGAAAGTGAAGATTTCCAAATCATAGTCTGATAGTGGGCACGGTAGACATGCTGAGCAAAGGCATATGAAGTGGGTGGCAGAGACTTTAGCTTTAGAGCACTGGATATTTTCGTGTTTGCCATTTTTGTCGACAGGACAGCATAACGCATCTCGGGCATGTTCCCATCATACTTGGAGCCATAACACTTGGATATGAATGATTTAGCTTCAGCTACCACTTCGTCCATATTGACGTCTTCCATTCCTAACAACTTCAGTGATGATCCGTTACTCAGTGATTTCAAGGCTGTTGCTTTACCAATACCGTAAAGATACGAAGAAGTGTCACAACCAATCAACACATGAACTCCAGACAGATAGTCTATGTTTCCTATGTTTGTTTTCCGTAGCCTCTATGTCTATGACACATCCTCCAGCAATGGGGTTCTCCATCGTCACACCACAATTTAGGCTCTTTTTACAGTATAAGTGAATGAGGAGTATGGAGACATCAGTGTCATCACAAACTACGCTGATAGTCGATGCACCTCTGACCGCCAAATCTACAAACTGATTCACTATGATCACATCTGCCTCCTCGTGAGTGTTATGCAAATCATTCCTCGTGATTGTTTTACCGTTTCTGATCGTTAGAGGAACTAGTTGTTCAGATGTGATGACCAGCTCATTGCTATTGTCTACCAGATGGTCACATATATATTGTGTGATCATGGTGATCAGTTAGTTCTGAATGTCACACATAATAAGACCTATTTCCAGGGCCGGTAGAGGCATATGCAAGGTCACAAAAGTGATTAACTAACCGACCAATGAGCTTGCGACGTGGTAGTATGGTACATCCATGATTAGCATATGTATATTGGATTTCAAGAAAGCTCCATACATGCGACTTATTTACTGATATGTCTTCAACTAAGACATCAAAGGCAGAATCATCTGGTTTTGGAACTTTTATTGCAGAGTTAGCAGCTGCTTGTACATTCTTGTGATTCATGAACTGCTTATAACAATCATCATGATGTGCCCATCAGCAGCATGCACATTTGATACCGCACCACTAACTCGAACTCAGACTTCCTCTGCTTGACAATCATTGCGAACATCACAGGTACGTAATATCTTCTGCTTGAAGTCATCTGCTGTTCGGCATTGTATTACTTTACTCCATCTATCAGGATGTCGTGAGCTGGAGGCCAATGGTATGTATATCTCGCCACAGAACAAACAATGTTCTTTGAAGTTGAAATCTGTTGACCAGGATCTGCGAGACATTTTTGGGGCAATTACTTCATCAGTTCCATGATTGTCATCTTTCTTCTTGGATAAAAATCTTTTGATGTGATGAACTGATGTATATGTGGATACACAATTCTTGTGACATATGATTGAATCGACTCCAGTAAGTTGATTAATTAACCCATCACCACGCCTGATGCTACAATTTCTACTCTACCAACACCACAGGTTATAAGATTAGGTGAATCAAAGAAGCATCTGTCATCCATCATAAGCTGTTATAGTGATACCTGTTAGTACAGAAAGAGATCAATGTTAGGGAAACACCATCACAATACATTCATAATTATGTAAAAATGTTGGTAATGCTGGCAATATCATGTTGTGGGAAGTGAAAATGATAAATCAGATGGCAGAAATGGGTTCATGTACCCTGAAAAGTTATGTGTGGACACCAAGATTAACTTTCTAGCAGAAATAATAAGGGAGTTAGTTATGTGGTATTCACAACCGGCGACAAAGTCTCCGGCCGCCATTTTGGTTTTTACCTGTAAAAAAATGCCACGGTGCTCAGGACATCCCATAGTTCTCATACACACAGTGTTTACGGTTATTGGGGATTTCACCATCCTGTTGTTATACATTGGGTTTTATTCAAGACATAAGGGAATTTGTGTTGATGTGAACTTGTACCTGTTATGGCATGATATGAATGCTGTATCAAAACAGTATATGATATATAAGGGTGGAAATCACCACCACTCTTCATAGTGTGTCAGGGCTAGTAGACGCTCTCCGAGGATTAGCACTTATTGCCTTGTTAAATATTATGGTCATGTATATGTAATGACGTAACCATCCAATAAAGTGAAGTCGATTCCGTAAACCAACACCGCCTTCCAATCTTCGTCACTCGGGGCTACTTTGGCCCACAACGGATAAAGAATCTTCCTGTTCTCCTCCCAGGACGGATTCGCACATCCAGGTTGTGTAAAACAAGCGTGCTCACCCATGACCTTCGGCAAGTCACCGTTAACAAAATCTAGGGTGATCGAAAAGTGTACAACATGTAATTCTCTTATTTGTTACATCGAAAACAAATCCATTAAATAAATCGTCAGAACTGGTAACTTTAATCTTCTATATGTGGCTTACCAGGCACGATGGTATCATTACATCGATGAATGGCCAATTAGCTCATGACCCAAAGTTTTTGAATCGACAAAGCTGGTTAGAGCAATGGCAATTATTACATGTTGCGTTCAATATACGTTGATAGAAATTATAGGTTTTTGCCGGAACATGGTGTTGTCATTATATCGCCTGTTCTCCTATGTAGCATACCCTTACAATTAATTAGCCATGACGAACGTAATGAGTATCGGTCTTTGCGTTAAATTTCGCCAGATACAAAATGATAGGTATTTAGCTAACTCGTTATCTCTTCATCCATTCAAGAATGGAACAATTTGCTTATCAACAAGTGTTCATTTTGACATTGATGTAGTCCTCGAAAATAGGTGATTGTCTATTTGGGGGGGCACTTAGCCTAAACAATATATTTTCGATACCTAATTGAACGAGGCTTGTTGTTTACTACAGTTCCAATAGTTATCTGTACACAAATTATCAATACAAAAAACGCTTATTACATTTATGTTTTTGATACGTTTTTTTTTTCTTCTTGAATATGATTTTAATAGCGGAGTCTTTCCAGTTTCCATGCAATACCGTCGCTGAGAAGTCGTCATCTAATTAAAATACACTTAAATATGACGTTCACCACCAATCAAATAAATCAATAATTTACAAATTAGCGTATTCCTGTTTTGATTCTATATCCTGTCAGTGTAATGTGCTGTATCTAAGAAAGTGAATCGTACAAGCTTAATGGCATATCTTCACATTTATAATCTGAGAGTAAGACCGGATAAATGTCCGACATCTCATTTCCGGTCACGGTCTGCAATATACAGGACTGTCATTTGTCAGCGTCAGTCATGTCTTACTTCTACAGTCTCATGTGTACGTTTAGGATTCTGAGATATGTAAATGTGTGATTAATGTATTATCCAGCTAAAAAGTGAACTACAGTCATTTTAAAGGGAAAAATGTTCCATCATTAATAAAGAACCGCATGTGTCTTATGCCGGTGATATAATCAAAAACTTTCACATATCATATATGTTTTCTTGTAACTAATACTAAACAAAGGAGAAATAAATAGCAGAACAATTGGAAGGCTTATATATATTTTAACACCGAGTTTCGTGCAACATTTTAATTTGTTGTTTTTAGAAACTGTGTGAAAAAGATTATACTAAATTGTCTCTTATTCCTACGAATTATCTACCAAAACGTTGTCACATTTCATCTCCGATGGTATAGTGAATGCTAAACGTTTAGGATCCCTGAATGAAAAGTCAGTTTCGAGTGGATTGTTAGAGAGAAACTAAGAATACCAATAAAGCCAAATAATAAAGGGTTCCACTTCTGAATAAATGGAAATCTACAAATGAAATCACATACGAGCTTCTAGGATTATATATATATATATTCTAAAGAACGTGTGACCTGATACAGCAGCTTAGGTTGGAAAGAATGGACATCCAGAGAGTTATCTTAACAGGGTAAAGGCCTTTATTTAACCTATTCTACAGAAGAGCGATCAGCTGATCCAGCAGACGATCAGCTGGTCCAGCAGACGATCAACTTAAGAGAAAACAACCCAATGGTGCAGATTTGCTAAATTAAGTCAGTAATTATTGGCACAGGAAAACATTCGTCTGCTTTAGATAGATTTGGACAAAGTTGTGATGAGATTAACTGTGTCAGTCTAGAGGTCACATGGAAGACGAATTGATTGGATTCATAGCCGTTTATGCGATGGATTGATGTTACACTATTGGTCAAAAGGTATATCTTTTTGCCTTACACTTTATTTTATATTGACAGAATTACTTTGACACAGACATTGTTATTAGCCACGGGGCGGAATTCTATCTTAATAAAGATTTGAATTGTGTTCGTATACGTATTTGATACGGATTTTTAATGCATCCGTCATTCAAGTCCTGACGAAATAAGTTTCTTGAATTTCTATGAATTACTGTTTTAATAATAGACCCGCAGTGTTTCTTCTTGAGTTACAGTTGCTTTTGTCGTTTGAGATGCAATGTCTAGTTAACGACCTTTGCATGTCTTTGAGACGTCAGTACAGGTTCATTAATATCCACCTTGGAAATTGGAGAGTATCTTTATAGACAGGTAGTCGACGAGCAGGTCAAATCCTTATATTGCTAATAAAGTGAGGCGAGATTATACACTGTATATGACTTCTCTCGGACACCCTATTTTATATTTTTTAACTGTTTGGTCCAACAGTTTTAACACCCTGTCTGCAATGCTTGACAACATGCACAATATGAGAATAGCCTATGACTTTCTAAATGCCCTCTATTTTGTACTGTTTTCCACCATTAATATGGAAGTGATTGAGTCTGAGAACGCTATTAACAAACAAAACACATCCAATAGTCAGTATTAACATACTATTTATGTTACTCTGTTTTTTTTTTTTGTAAAATAACTTCTTTGCTAGTCCTTTGTTGCTTAAACTTAAAAAGCAGTGCAAAGAATTGCCTATATTCATATGATCGTTTGTGTTATCCGTGCATATCTCTTTACTTGAAAAAAAAAACGAAATGAGGTTGGGCAGCAAATATATGCTTACAGTTCAACGGACGCCAAATCTTGTAGTTTATCGGAGAATTAATGATTTGTTTATTTGTTACAACAATTATTGAAAATTTTCATAGCTAAAAATTAATCAATCTGTAAAAATGACTTAAGGTTAGGGTTAGGGTTAGGGTTAGCATTTGACAACTGTAACATCTGGCTGGACAGCTTCAGCTATTTGTGGACGATTTTTCGTATCTGCATAAATTTTATTCCAAATAAGGAGATATGCACGGATAACACAAACGCACCACTGTATTCGTCGGGCATTTGTAATATATAAATGGTAATTCCAATTTAGTGACACGAACCACTATCTGCTTTCTAACATAGAAATGTTTCTTCTGAGCACAAGCGGGAGCACAATGGACAGCACAATCAATTAAACATTGTGGTCTGTATCTCTGATAAATAAATAAAATAAATTTAACCTTATGTAAGTTAAAGTCTCATACGCACCCAACTATTCTGTATTGTGGGTTTTCACAGAATCACATGAATTATATATATGTTCATTAAAAAGTAAAAGTTAGAGATATTCCGTTAATTGTACCCCCAGATTTAAAGGTAAATGTAGTTTAAAAGCCTGGTAAAAGTAAAAAAAAAAGAAGCTGAAAATGCTGCCAGCAATTTTAATTAGAAATGTGTCAATCTGGTGTCAAGATTTTGATGTACCGAAGTCACTCCATGTCAACCGTGTTAGCCAAGACAAGGTCATTCACAGCGGTTAGATCAAAGTCTTTTGAGCAAATATGGCCAGCCTTCTTTCCTTTAAATTCGAATAACTGCTAGATTTCCCCTGGTCCGTACAAACTTTGTACGCTATGAATAATTTTTATTTTAACGTGACTGTTTTAATCTCTGAACAAACATCAAATCTTGTAAAAATCAAGGCAACGGAATAAGTTGAAAAATCAAAATTTTGGGTGCGTATGTGACTTAAATCTGAACAAATAGCAAAGACTAATCGATAATAGATAATGGTGGAGTTACTTACCAGGTATCAACCTCTCCTTAAACTTGGTTTCCCTTGGAGGAGAAGATATAGAAATGTTGTGCAGAGAATGTTGCACACTTGGGACTTCAGTTACGTTTAATTCTGTTCATTGCCTTTGTTATAGTCATCCACCTCGTGTACCATCATTAACTTAAAGCAGTAATATTTGTAATATTTGAAAACTGTTTTAAAGAAAGGCTTGTACGTGCCTTTCTAGATGTTTAATTCTTCTATTAAATGGTGCAAATTAATACGATGTAGTAGATTATCTATTGTTTTTTTGCAGCATTTTAGTCAAAACATCAGCACGACACATACTTCATGGAGGATGATTACGCATCGGATAAATACTGATTTCTACTGGAAAATAATCGTCGAATCTAGAAAAACACGTGTTGTGCAAGTACATTTACTGTTGGTTTTCATGCCTTTGAGTTCTTGTGGATGTTTTGTAGAAGATATGCAACTGACTATTTTCTAATCAGATAAGGAGAAGGCTATCACAATTCTATAGATACATAATGTCAAATCGTTCCATTTATACGGCTTGTAATTACACTATTTTTTCAAATTTCTAGCAGCTCACATGATGTTTCCAGTTTAAAGTTTCCAATAACGTTATCGATTTGATTACTTTTACTTAATATAAGCTAAAAAATAAATAACTTTGTTGATGATGGCCACAAAATCATCATTTGCTGCATAACGTATCCAATTATAGCAAGCCCACCGGTAACTTCCACACTAACTAATCTTAGATCTTTATACTTTCTGAATCGATTTACACAAATAATTATAAAGTTATTGAGTACATTTTCTGAGCTGTCCGAAATGTAAAAAAAATAAAGTTATTACATGCCTTTTAAATGAAACGACTTACAACACGTTTCTTAAAAACTGTCATCGGGTTAATTAATACTGATATTTCAATTTTGAGAGATCAAATTATAATTGTGTTGCGTCGTGGAGGTTTTCGTGTGCAATTTGGCTTACATGCGAAAATGTGCACACATTCTAAAATTAACTTCTTTATATGTCATCTGGAAAAATGTCCACTTTGTAAAGCCAGATTTTGAGATAAATATTACGCGCGTTCAAAGAAAGTCATCTTCTTCTGTTGATATTAACTTATCAACGTCAATAAATACATTTAAAAAGGCACACAGACTTACCAATTAATATCGCTTTGGACACCACTTTAAATTGTATTTTGATCATTTACACAAACGATTCATTTGATAAGGATAGTGTATGGAAAATAAATATCGTGCCTTATTGATGTACTAGTCTTGTTTCCTTGTTTTTGTGTTAATTATTATATACATGTAGGTGACTACAGTAACAATGTGCGAATGGTTGAGAAAACCGGAAAACAAAACGGAGAAAAAGAGCCCGACTTCTGGCCGTCGTTCTTATAAGGGTACTTACTGTCCATCGTGGCAGACGGAAGTCATAATCCGGGTTGACGGTGTAACATAGCAGGCTGAAACAGTGTTCTGTATAAGTACGGGAACTGTCCTAACATTAGATCAATGTTGTTAGTCGACAAAAGAATCTGGTGGACCGACAACGGCTTAGGTAAACATTCTCGGATTAAAGCCAGCGTCTCAGTAACTGTCATGTTCCACAGTCAACACCGGAGTATCCAGGTTGGTTAAATCAACATCGACCAGAGATTGCTAACAGACAGCGTATAGTGGTGACGATATTGTTTGGTGGGCTAACAGTCGTTATTCATTCATCATTCACTGTTGAGATCTTTTGGTTTTTGAACTGACCGTTAAAATGACTAATTCAAGGGCCTTTTTTACCTGTCACTATAACTACTTAATATCGAAAAAAGCAGGTATCTGTTTCCAATTTGGTACTAATCGCAAAAATGGAATATCGATGAGCATGAATGTTCCGCAACATTATCACGGATAACGCATAACGTTTATACGCCAAAGAAACGACCAATCCGAGCCAGTCATTTCTAATAATCACACATTTATATTTCCATATTCCCATTTCCTTATTCTACATTCAATTTGTTTCATTTCTGTTCAATGGATCCAGTTATTTTGTTATCAGTTACCGTTCATATTATGTTTATGTAAGATGGTACTAGCGACTTACGCGCTCAACTGTAGGCATTTTAACTGATTTGTTGTTCTGACTAGGTAAAGGCCAAATTGAGCCTTATTCATCCAACAACAGTCCACTAACCTAGGATATGTTTGTTTGTTTGTTTGATTGGTGTTTAACGCCGTACTTAAAGGTATTTCATTTATATGGCGACGGATTCTCCACTTCTAAATATATTTTACTCAATACAGCGGAAAACCAGGAGGAAACGTCGTAAAAAAAAGCCCCAGCGATTGCCGAGGTCACCTCGTGTGACTCCCCCATATACATCAGGTCCACTGGGAGACTTGAATCCGTGCGGGTATCTGCAGTTAGACGTGCTAAACACTGAGCCACGGCGCGGGCCCCCACTAACCTAGGAAACAATGAACATAAAAGAACAGAATCCACAGATGTCGATTGACTAACCAAGTCTGTAGTTATAGACAACGGAAACACTGTCGTCTGCCCTTGACATATCAGACTTTGACACATCTTTGTGGGATTTACTTTCTCTTATACATACATGTCAGTTTATACATGTAGTAGGCATACAGGTTGAATTTAAAACTCACTTAGCTCTATGTCCGTTCTAGCATACCAAACTTTCAGTCTTTTTGAGCAAAATCTAGATTACTTCTTGAATTGTATTGTCCTCGTTTTGCTGTCGCTGTTGTTTTTGTTTTGTTTGCGTGTTTTTCTTATCATCATGGAGATGACTTGCCAGAAAAGAGGACGATATTCTTAACAATAGACTGGATAAAGTGATGCTTTGTTCCGAGGAGAACCATGAAATGATTTACAATGATAACAGGGCAACTTTAGTACCTTGCAGCTAGAGATAGTTATTCCTGTACAATGACTTAAACTGTCACAATTGTCATAATTGTCATTCAGTTTTTCATGTAATGTCACATTGTAGGCATTCGTCCAGGTACTGTGGTGTCGCTCCCTCGCTTTTACAATCATATGTTATGAAAAAATCATACCATTTATCTAATGAATCAAAATTATTACAGCACAATTGACAAAGACCACTGGTATTTGATGCTCTGCGCCTTTAACTCACCTAGATACAAGCATCTACACAACCGCGCAATTAGTATATGATCAATTTAAACTTCATCAACAATTAGGTAATTATGTATTGTACATAATGATACAAAACTGGCAACAGTATTAATGAATATTATCCGTCCGTCGCAATGAATAGGATGCAAAAAAAATGTCATACATGGTGCATCATTTCGCTATTGGGACATCGTTTTCTAAGGACAATTAATCGATCACTAATCTTAACTGTATTTTTAATTTCAATCACTATCACGTTTGGTAGTTGAGAACCTCAAAGGATCATTTGTATTTATTTAAAAACGACCAAACAACTGTTGCATTGCTGCAAACAACTCGTTGATCTTGGAGCCACATTTATGGAAGATCACCTGTGGAGCTCATTTACCCGATAACGTGCTGAAAAACGTTCTAAAAATATTTGTAAAAATGTTACAATTGATACAGTATGGTAAAATCGATCAAAAGTCTGTTGCCAGCCTTTAAGTTATTTTTTTTTTAATTTAAGGTTTACATTCTTCCTGTAATCGACCGCTGTTAAGTGTAATTGATATATGCAGATCAACTCCATATTTAATGTAGTTTGTAGATGAACTGGTCCGTATTTCTCTTTATCACAGATGTGACATTTGACATTTGTAATTTGTTACGGCAGCCGTATAGATTAAAGACGTTAATGTCTCGTATGCACATAAACTGTCAATTCCTGCTCTGTCCACATATCCGTGTGGGGATCATGTAAACCGAAATACATATAGTTGGCAAACCATAGCAAGCCTTTCGATAGGGGTACTTCGTATTGTAAGCCTTCCTGGGGGCCTATGGCTAAAGGCAGAGTGTTAAAAGCCTTGTCATGTTGTCTTTTCCAAACACTGGAGGAAAAAAAACGGACACATTTTATGGTTGTGTTGATTTGGCTACTTATTGGGTACTCTGTCAAATAAGAGAAATATCCTTGAACACGACGTCAAAAATCTGACTGTTCAGTACACATCATGATAGTAAGACGAGACGTGTTGAACATGTCGTCTGTTTCAGCCGATATTGTTTTACCCAATTCGCTTGTAACTATAAACTCGAACAATCTTGTATGGCTATTATTTTGTCGTTACTACTTAACGGCTAAATTGTGTTAACCGCAATATGTTAAACATAACATCACTTGACCCACTGATTTACTGCTTCCGTTGTCCTTTTTCTTTAAACATCATAATACTTATAAGCTTTACGGCCCGTATAAACGGAAGAGAGAATCAGAAGATAACACAGAGAAAATGTTTGATTCCTGTTAGTTGCCGCCCTTTTTTCTTAGGGATATTTTCAATCGTGGATGACGGCACGTTGAAATTCACTACCCGGGTTGATAAAGTGAACTTGACGATATACAGTTTGCCAAAAAAGCGGGATTGAACCAAACAATAAGATCACTCTGTAAGTCGACCAAAGTGTCAGAAACAGTTAGAGACTGGTGTGGACCGACAACGGCTTATGTAAACATTTTTAGATTAAAAGTCGGCGGCTCAGTAATAGTATTCCTCAGTAAACTGTCGTCTTCCTCATTCAACAATAGCATATACACTACACCAATTTCCTATAGTGCTTCTATTGCAAGACATTGCATTTTGACAGCACTGTATTATAGAAGTGAAGACATACATGTATCTAGGTCATTTGTTGAAACTGAACGAAACAATGTCAGAAGACTGATTGTGTCGACAACTGCGGGCATAGTTGACTACAAGCAGCTTGTGCAGTGCAGTGGAAACTTAATCACTTCTGCCTTTAACTACACCTTATGCTGTACGGCCCAAATTCAATGCTGTTGTAGGGTACAACAAAAACAGCAAATTGAACAATGTGCTAAAGCCTTCCTAAAGGAAGATATGGTCAGCCTCTCTCGTTACTATGTTAGTATTTCCTGGTAGGAGTACACTACAAGCTTTGAAGGTCAGTCAATCACAGGAATAAGTAACTCCATCTTAAAATTATTGTTATCAGCGGAAATCAAGTATGTAGGATTACAGTGTGACCCTTAAGTTAATGCACAGTTAGCTAACACATCATTCAATATAAAATAAGCGTGGAAAATCTAATCCTGGCCAGTCATTATTTTTTCAGATTCCGATACTACATATAATGGTGCAAAATGGTGCAAACTGTTAATAGCTTACATTTACATTTAACTTCGATCACAATCAAACGTCTAGAGCACTTAAAACGTTTTCCCATACTTAAGACAATATTTGATGTGGTTTAACACGACGTCATTACTTCACAGGAGAAACCCACATAATTCTGATTCGACATCAATTCAGACAACAGCAACGGAACATTTGAATTAGGCCCCTGAAGACGGGGTAACAACCTACGTCGTGGTAAATAAATATGAATAATATTAAAGTAATGACAATAATCCTCAACCATCTTTCATCTTTGTTTTATATAGACAGAAGAACTTTGGTCTAGACGCTGTTTCTATATACCACCCATTGACCTATTTACAAATGTTTAAACTTGACTGTATACTTACCATTTATGTAGTTTAGTGTTGACATTTTAAGATATTGGTTATCGATACTGTGGTAAAAGGCTTTTTCCCTAATCCACACGTGAGCCTAGTATTACATCAAATGAACTGGGAATAAGCCAAAGGTGCCGATTGCCAAATCAAATCAGTAAATATTGCCAACGGGAAAACTGTCGTCCGCCTCAGCCAGAATTTGTCAAATCTTAGATTAGATTAACTCTCCCTGTCTAGACTTGATTTCTCATCGGGCCATCCCGTCCCTCCTTCAGTTCATGGAGCTGTATGTAGATACTAAGTATACCAAAACTTCGGTATTAATGAACAGTAACGCCTTATTCTCTCATAATGTACAATTCGTTTATAGAACATGAGACGTAATACATGGATGACAACTTCTTCTTTTATTATAGGTACGACGTTTCGATGTAGGTAATAACACCGTTATTAAGCGTTATCATTGGCTAGTTTGTCCTAGATTAAAACATCTACTTACAGCGTTTTAACTGACTGCAAATGTTATTCGAAAAATCATAACATACAGTTCTTAATAACTGTTTGATAACGGTGTTAGTACCTACACCGAAACGTCTTACCCATAATACAAGAAGAAGTCCAGCCCAATTCAGACACACTTCTTCTAAACGGCACCTTCCAAAAGTAACCAAAACAATATTGTTATCAGGAGATTCTAATATGTTTACAATTAATTTAGAACCTCACCATGATATCCAAGTAGAATGTTATCCAGGTGCCGATTTCAATTCATTTAGGACTATTGCTCAAAATTATAAAGGACCCCAGCGGCAGATCGTTATCTTGAATGTTGGAATAAACAACAAGAAAACTCCTAGGCCAATTCCGCAAATGCAAAACATGATGACAGCTATTAGACAGACTACAAAGACATGACGACTGAGATGGATTTTCAACTTCTGGATATATTGGTAAGCGACGTTTCGATCTAGATACTA
>JAVFBZ010157418.1:6038-18281 GCA_032466195.1 Katharina tunicata | reverse complement strand
CTACAAAGCAGTGTTATAACATCAGCATATGTTTGTCCAACCAATTTTGGAAATAACTCATGTGAGCGCCTCAAGGCCTATCGGGCCTCTTGTTTAGTATTACGCACTAATTTTTGCGACTACAACAAATGGTCTTGTTCAAACTTTTACTAAACAACACCTATATGATTTTTTGCCACTTAACTTCTAAAGAAACACCCATTGATACAAGCACATCATTTTCTCGAAAAAGTATTGCATGCTCATGTCCGGCTGTCCATATATAATAATTACGTGGAGTTTTACTTTAGAGTTTGTCGATTTTTGTTATGAACGTTTCTGTTCAGCTTTTCTAATAGGCTTACCAAGAATATACAGTTTTTCTACCATTTTTGATCAGCTGAAATAAGGTATTGAAAGGATTGTACATTTGGTCTTAATTGAGAACACCAAAGATTAACGAGCTTTACATTAAATGAAGGCTATATCAATACACAACTAAATTTTTAACAGATACAATTGAAATAACTAATATATGTGAACGTTTCATAAAAAAACTCTGTTTAATTTTTTTTTAGGTCAAAAGTTGCAAGAGTTCACTTCTTTGCGCAACAAAGCACTACAGTCCAATAATGATGACATGCTACCCGGGGTAACTGTTGATGACTGCGCAAGTGCATGTGTGGACGAGGATCTCTTTTTTTGCCAATCTTTCGAGTATTGTTTCAACACTGGGGATTGCAGTCTGAGCAAGCGACATCCGTCGGAAGTTCCTTCCTTGATCGTCCAATCAAGCAATTGTGATTTGTACAGCCGTAAGCACTTTTAATTAAATATTAAAATACAAAATTAATCGTTTAAAGCCTACCATGTTTACAAGGAATTCCAAAGACTTAAAGAATAACCAACAGAAGAGCAATCACAACCACAGGCAACGCATTTTGAGCTTCGTTTCCCGAAGTGAAAACTACGGCCCTGGTTTTATTTAACAGCCTTTTGCACTCGATAAAGACAGTTTTTCAATGATCAATTCCTTTCCACAAATAGGTCAGCCTTTCCAGTCATATGTAGTTTCGGCCTTTTGTTTTATTTTAAAACAGTTTTTAAAAATATTTAACATTTCGTTCCTTCAGGCAACTATACCTATAAATTTGCCAAGCGTCCGGGCACTTATGTGATAGAATCCAGCAGATACCTCTATTCGACGATCCAAGATGTTAACATATGTGCCAAACTGTGTTCTGATCTACAAACCTTCAATTGCAAGTCTTTCCAGTATTGTGAAGGATTGGGTTACTGTGCTTTAAGTCCCAGTCATTTTCTGGATATACCAGCCACAAACGTCAAAGAAGAGCCCTATTGTGATCATTATACAAGTGAGTGCACACAGTCATGTTATGTGGCAATGGTTCGGGTTTTCGCGACACTCAAGGTTAACTCACTTTCATTTCGATTTGTGGAGAGGCTACATATAGTTTTAAACACACTTGCGCCAGCGACGAACACTGTTCGGATCCAATCAGAATGGTGTCACTTTTGCATTCCTGCGGTTTGTTACATTTCTTGTATCTTTCACAAAGTAAAATGGGCTACTTTTTACACCAGACATAACAAACGAAAGGCAATATTCACACAAAGAAAGCCAGCCAAAAATGTTATCTCTTATAGGAGAAAAAAATTTCAATAAGCGAGATTATTATGATCGAGATGTGATATATCTTTTAAACTAAAACATATATCAGCCCTTTAGAATCATGTTGGCGTCAGGATGAATTTACCTCGTCTTTGTCTCGTTTTCCCACCACTTACTAAGAACTAAAGCTACTCTCACACATACCCGTAGTTGCATCCGTAGCGGGCCGTACTTGTTCCCGTATCAAATTCGGGGCCATACTTACCCGTACGGACTGTTACGGGAGCATACGGGACGAGTTTGGACCAAACGGCAAATTTTTAAACATGTTTAAAAATTTGCCGTATTTGTGTACCCTACTGGACCATAAGGGACCTTACGGGGCGATATTTTCTGATACGGGGCCATACGGGTTATAATGGGGGTTGATACGGGGCGATTCGGGAAATACAAATCTCACATATGGTGGTCGCAAAAAGGGGAACCGGAAATAAAATTTTGTGAGAAAGTGAAATGATGTTCAAAACGGGGCGATACGGGGCCATACTTTCTGATACGGGGCCTTACTTTTGTGATACGGGGCGATACGACTCTGACTCCTGTATGGCCCCGTATGGTCCCGATTTTGGCTCAAATTGCGCCGTATGGCCCCGAATTTGGTAGGGGGACAAATACGGGACCATACTCGTATGTGTGAGAGTGGCTTAACAAACTACGGGACAAACTAATCGATATCTAGACTACAACCCCTTCTATTTGAGTGAAATATCATACAGTCATCCTTAAAACTAATCAAATATATGAAGAGATATAGTCTATTTTAACATTTCAGGAAACTACATTGACGATTTCAAATTCATCCAAGGGAAACAACTTGCCTTAACAAATAACGAAATAATAGAAGGCGCTTCTGTGGACGAATGCGCAAAAATATGCGCAGAGCAGGGTACTTCTTGCCAAGGATTTGACTTCTGCGGTAATGATACCTATTGTCGGATTACATCTAACAGCGTCAAAAATATTGGACAAATTACCGTTGAAAGTAGCGCTTACTGCAATCACTACTCACGTAAGTATAATTTAAATAATTTAGTATAATATTCAATATACAATGATAGAAAAACATTTCATATGTGCACATGCCTACGTTTGGGTTATTTAGGGGATAAAATGACATATTGTGTTTTTTCTTCTTACGTAAGATCATTTTTTGCATGGTTCCCAATCCACAAGTTACTGGTTCCATTCCCCAAATAAAAGGAACCAGATTTCCCTGGTGCGCGAATAAAAACCCAAATGTATGCTATAGCCTATAAAAGAGTAATTAGCCTTCGTTCACAATCTTGTTCAAAGATTCTAGATTTGATTGATATCATTCAAACTACCTCAAAATCACTACGCACCCACTTATAAGGTATTTTGGGTTATCAAAGAATCGTTGTGGTTAAATATATTTTTCTCAGGAATCAAACGTTAGAAGCTTTCCGTTTATCCCACCCCTAGATTTGAAGGTCTAATGAAAGTTAAGAAAACAACTAAAAATTCGGGATGTGTCATTTTGATGTCAACATCTGGGCCACGCTTAAGTACCGACGTTACTCTTAGTCAACGGTTAATAGCCCCACCCTTATAAGATTCAAAATGTTGACTCGCTATATATAGGCATATCAGTCATCATTATTTGCAGGATGGATTTGTTGCGGCAACTTTCGAGCTATCAAATAGCAAGAAAATAAAACAAAACTTAAAGACCGACAGCAGCTTATCCAAAATTTGTATATTTGAGCTGTATGAGGGCCGTTTCGTATTCCACTATAACCGACTAACTTTCAAAACTGTCTTGAAATCTCGTCATATCAAACAAAGTCGAAATCAAGCTGTGGGCGTGTGTGACAGGCTTGACCGTGTTATGACGTCACTGTGGGCGGTCTAATCTGTATTAGACAAGATCGGATTTATTAAGTTTGAGCGTCAATAGCATTTGTATTGCTTTGTTTCTGGGGTCCGAGCTTTCAATTTCTGTTTAAAACCTGATGGCATATATTTCATGATGGATTTGATGGTGTCCGTGTGGCTCTATGTGATACATTTACTTATATTATACATGTCAGTCTTAAATTTACAGGTCAGTATTACTTGGATGGATCTCAGGTTACCGCGTATTCGCTACGAAACCAGAAGGATGATTCTTTGATCTACGGAAGCGGTAAGTAATAAATCATGGCAGGGAAAAATGCCTGGAACATGGTAGCTTGCAAGCTTGGAGTACATTATCAGAGGTGCGTTTGTGTTATCCGTGAATATTTCCTTATTTGGAAAATAATTACTGCAGATACCGAAAATCGTCCGGAAATAGGCGAAGCTGTCCGGCCAGATGTTACAATTCAAAGCACATGTTGTCAAATGCTAACACTAATCCTAACTCTAACCCTAACACTTAACCCTAAGTCCTTTTTAAAGATTGATTAATTTTTAACTTACCCTAACCCTAACACCTAGCCCTAAGTCCTTTTTACAGAATGATTAATTTTAAACTTTGAAACTTTTCAGTTGTTGTTGTAACATCTATAAACAAGTCATTAAATCGCCGACAAAACTACAAGAGTTGTCGTTCGTTCCACTGTAAGCAAACCATTCCATTTGCCGCCCCACCCCCTTTCGTCTATTTTCTTAATAAGGACATATGCACGGCTAACACAGACGATCATAATTATGTTATAGTTGTATTTTCGTTGGTATTTGTTTGGAGGGGTGAGTGGGTGGGCTCGGCGGAGTGCTTTCTCTTTTGTTATACTACTTCTAGGTCAGAACATTTTTCAGTTTGAGACCGTTGTTGCAATCGAACCCACGGCCCCCAGAGTCAGGTTACATAATCACCAGCAGTAACTGAGTTGTCCTGGTTTTCGACATTTACTTCCGACAATTTGGGGCCTAACCCTGTTTGTCCTTGGTTACATTCTGGCAAGGGCCTTAACATGCACAAATGTTCTGAGCTAGAACCTGTTCAATATGAGGGAGTGTTATTTCAATAATATGAAAACACTGCTAATAGCCACTTTCTGACACACAGAGCAAATATTTTATCACATTGTTCTTGTCAGGCAGAAAAGCTTTAATTCATTTTCATGAAGCAACTATTGGCGTCTGAGCATCTTGTGGTGTCTATCACTTTTAGAGCATATAGCAAGTGAACCACTGGACAAGTTCTATTAAGGGAAGAAGACACATTAACCATGATGCTAAGCTTTGCTAACACACGTCCCTTGTCCCTGTGTGACGTGTGTTCATTTTGTTTGATCGTACTTAATGTTTATTCTCTCACTCATATGGTTGGGTCCTTAAACCAAAGAAAACCACCCTCACTGACACCGGTAACTGACTACTTTAGGGATTATTTGCATACTAGATTAAAAATTATCAACGATTTAAACTCCATTACTGTAGACATATGCGCGTAGTTGTCAGGCAAAAAACAATGCATGCTGGCCGTTTAAAACACCCATCCAGTCAGCAGACTTTTCTAGTTTGACATTTAACAAAAACATGACCAGATGGATGTACAACTAATTGGTACATTGATAAGTGACGTTACGGTCTAGATGCTAACACCGTTTTCAAGCAAAGAATAATTTGCTTGTGGCCAGAAGTTGTAAATCCATCGTTGTCATGTTTTTGTTTGTGCCCAGCTTCTAAATGCCGCTTTAACAAGATAAGAACTTTTAGCAAATCTTTTCCAATTAAAATGTTTTGTAAATTAAAACAAATTTTCTTACAGGATCTATGGCAGCTTTAGGTATATGTATGCTACTGATTGGCGGCTTCTTGACAATTGCGTGTTACGTGCTCTACATGAAATTTGCTCGTGGACAATCTATTGACGATATGAAACAGGGAATTGTCAACATGGATATTCTTTCGAAAGAATGATGAGCAGCATTTGTAATGGTTATATTATATTTCTCATAACCTAAAATGAACACATGCTGGTAAGGCTGATGATAGATGTTTTTTTTACAGTGCAGCTTTTAACACGCAAATTCACAGTTTGGTTTTATTAAAATTCACGAATGTAGATAAAGGATAAAGTGGACGTTAACAGGCGGGTTTGATCGAACTTTATTGGTACAGAAATTTGAACAATTATTTGTATAAAGGTTTTAATAAAGAATTTTGTTCATAATTGTCTATTTTTTTTTAATGTATTTGAAGGATCATTGACACCTAATCAATATAAACTGATCGACGCATTCTGCATATTGAATTAATTCCCCACTTGTATTTGGTGGGTGGTTGGGTGGAAGCCTCCTGTGTCCTAGTGCTCTCTCAGCTAAGGGACATAAGGAAGCCGCTTTGCTTTGGTTTCGAGCTTCTCGTCCTGTCAGTTTACTGTGGTGTCTTCTGTATTGTTACGGGTGGTTTCATTCACCCAGTTGGCTGACTCGCCGACATGTGAGTCAAATAACTTAAGTATACGGCGTAAAACCCCAATCAAACAAACAA
Organism: Katharina tunicata; assembly: GCA_032466195.1. Lineage (NCBI taxonomy): Eukaryota > Metazoa > Mollusca > Polyplacophora > Chitonida > Mopaliidae > Katharina > Katharina tunicata. Next base: position 12,169 of record JAVFBZ010157418.1, on the reverse strand, counting down.
ATAAACAAACAAACACATCAGTTGTATTTGTTGGTACAACCTAATACACTCTACTCAAGTTATCTCTCCTGACACTCTCTCCGTTTTAAGGAAATACATTAGGGACAAAAAATTAAATCCCCAAATTATATTGTAAGATCGCAATTTAGATTGAGGTACACTTGTTTTAGTTTGAAAAAGATTTTCAGTTTGGGCTAACGCTGGAAAATACCCGTATGTAAGAAAGTAATCCAGACCAGAGTTGAAATGGTTATGGTCTGTTTCCTTCAGCACTATTGACAAAGACAACATTTTCTCAGAGTGCCGTGTAAAAATTAGTTTTACAAAAACAAATTTTGTGAGATAAATTATCAAAGACATTTTGTTTGGGAATTACACTAAGACGCTGAAATTACTGTTAACAGCTTTTTTCGGAAAGATAGAAAAACTATATCACATTTTTAATTATAAATTTGTAATTATAGACCTGAAACATTTTCCAGTTCATAGAAAAGTTTCCCAGCTGCCAACAAACACAGTTATATATGGCATTTTCCGGAGGTCAATGCTGAGTCATTAGATCATCACGAGTCATACATATCGAGGCCGGGTTTGAAGAGTTAGATTTCGTTTATCTTTCATCAATTAGTCTGACAAATATCTGATATCATTATTTTGCTGTGTTTCCATCAGATGCGACCAAGTAGACGACATCAGTGACACAGATCCATAACAAGCAGATTCTGGAAGAAACTGATATGATTTGCTGATATTTAACTAGCATGTCGACATGAACTATATTAAACTGACGAGAGACAGTAAAAGGTGAAAAGCCATGTGAAGATCAAGGCGTACTGATTCCTGATAACCTATATCCAAAGACGGTTTAATAGTCATATGGGTGCAAAAACGCCACTGTAGCTTTAAGAAATTGACCCAAAGCGTCGGTTCTTTAAAGTATGTAACCTGCGCATGTGCTTTGGCCAATGGTGACCCGATTTCTGGTTGAGTAACCTGTTACCACAAAACCGTGTAGCTATGGATTTCAAATTTGGAAAGCGGATAAGAGAAATATAAGCCGCGGTTACACGGCCAAAAATTGGTGGGTCTGAACCGGCTCTGATCCAAATCAGATTTATGGTCGCGTTTACATGGACGAAAAAAGGTGGACTAAATCTGATCCGGATCAGAATAGAACACCTTTTTTGACCCACCAAAATTTGATGGGTAAACAATAATCCGCATCTGTTTAGTTCACCTACAGGTGGCGCTCTTGGAATGCCATGACGTTTTCTTGGAATGCCATGACGTTTTTCCATTGTGTCGCCGTTCGTTCAAGCTAGCTGGCAGTGTGCCAAGATTCCCTCGACGCTTGCTGACAGGGCTGTCAAAAGTGCCGTGTAACCGCAAACCTTCATTAATTGGCGAACTAAAAAAAAGACAGCTCTGGTGGGGATCCGAGCCGGCTCAGTTAAGGCCTGTTTATACTGAACGCGAACACGAACGCGACCGCGACGGTCGCACTGGATCGCTTAACTACAATATCACAGAAGTCGTTCATACTAAAAGCAAGGCGAACGCGGTCAACATTTTGTTCCCGCGGAAAACCGCAACGATCGCCACCAGAGCGATTTTTGGGAAAAAGTTCGTGCGAACAAATTTCATCAGCCAATCATAGGGCATGTTCTAGGCGACCTCTGAACCAGTTTACCCTTTCACACGGCCTCGTCTCGACAGGAGATAAGACAGAACAGCTAATTTTGGAAATACAGAAAAAGCTAATCCTTTATGACAAAAGTCTTCGGGACTTCAAAGACATTAAAAAAAAAATATGGCGAGATTTGGCAAAATCTGTTGAATTGTGATGATATTCATCGTATGTAGGACGTCTCTGGGAGACTTCGTGTACTGATATACGCCTGTGTAGTTTTCGTTTTCTTCTTTTATTTTCGTTCTCGCTGTATGATGATGTGTAGCCCACCATGATCAGAACTTGAATGTATGATGTTTTATTTAGCATTCATTTGCTCACTAAAGGGCGTAATAAAGACAATTTTTGTTTAAATTTGTCAGAAGGAATATGACTACTGCGACTTTCCGCGCGAATCGCCGCTTCCATTATGAACGATGATTCGCACGGAAAGTCGCGCGGAAAGTCGCGTTCGCGTTCGTGTTCGCGTTCAGTATAAACAGGCCTTTAAGTTCACCTTTTCGATGCCCGTGTAACCGCGGCTATAAACAATCAGAAAATAAAGCTTAGAAGTACATCTAATTACAACCGCGGTTACACGGCCAAAAATTGGTGGGTCTGAGCAGGCTCTGATCTGGATCAGATTTAGGTTTGCGTTTACACGGCAGAAAAAGGCGGACTAAATCTGATCCGGATCAGAATAGACCACCTTTTTTGACCCAATCTTGGAACGCCGTGACGTTATTTTGGAATGCTGTGACGTTATTCCATTGTGTAGCCGCTCGCTCAAGTTAGTAGGCAGTGTGCCAAGATTCCCTCGACGCTTGCAGGCAGGGCTGTTAAAAGTGCCGTGTAAACGCAAACCGTCATTAATTGGCGAACTAAAGAAGACAATTCTGGTGCGGATCAGAGCCGGCTCAGTTTAGTTCACCTTTTCTATGCCCGTGTAACCGCGGCTTATGTTGTCCCTTAGTGTGTCCGTGTGCCCTCAGAGGTAAGGGGTTGAAGGAAGGCGATTTGTTGTGACGATCTGTAATATGCGTCTCGTCTTTGTCCCGTTCGTTTTCAGCGCGGTTGAGAGGGTGGTTCCCATCGTCCTTTGGGATGGTACATTATGTAGAGTGGAATAGCCTTACGTGCGTAGTAAAACCCAAATCAAGAAAACAAAAAACAGTAGAAAAAAGGAGCAAACAAACAACCCTAAGCTTGAGGGTAATATGAGTTGCAGGCAAGCAGCCGGGTAAAAATAGGCCCTTTGCTGGATACTTTGTTTGTTTGGGGTTTTACGCCGTACTCAAAGTTATTTCACTTATATGACAACGTGCCAGCCCAATATGTGACTGAAACCACCGTTAACTTCGCTGGCAACATGCATCACAGTAAAAAATATTTTCATAACATTAACAAAACTGGACACCACAACAAATCGGCATCCTGTGTCCTTTAGCTCGAAGAGAACCAGGGCACAGGAGGCTCAACCTCCCGCTGCTGGATACTTCGACGCTTGTAAAGGATTGGAGTATAATGTTAAATGACACACCTTGAACTTACATAACATGTACGTGATCATCAAGACGTAAGCTCTTCCTGGGCTTCAAAGTTAGTTTCTGTAAATTCATTTGAGGAAAACCAGGCAATAAATGAGATGAAAATAATATCTATTCACTTTGACATCAACCGAATCGAAAACAGAAAATATGTTTTCGTATGTTCTCCGGGCAAACGAATAAACCAATTGTAAATTTTGATTTTTTTTGTATTGGTGTGTGGTGTCCTAGGTAAGGGTATTTATTTCAATCCTGTCGAGAGTTTCGTGAGTGATGCAACCACACGCTCGCCTTAACTACCAACAAACAATGGCGATAAACTAGCTACAACTACAGGCCGCCCAACAAATCGCTTTCCTGTTTTCAGTCAGTTTCATTACAGCAAATATACCCCAAACGTAAATGGTTCTTTCACTTTTATGACAGCGTGCCAACCCAATGGGTGCTAGAAATGACACCGAAGACACCAATACATTTACTGGACGAAAAAGGACACCACAACAAATCGGCTTCCTGACGCCCCTTAGCACAGTGAGCACCAGGGCACAAGAGGCTTCCGCCCGACCTAACTATAAATGCCTGGACATACATTGAAACATGGTTCCGTGCGTTCCTCCACCGACTGGCTACCAAATGTTCCTGGCCGAATTTTACCACACTCATGCCGTATATATCTACAAATGTAGCAAATTGAAACAGCACACGAAAAATAATAATTCCGTTGAAGATATCTGACAAAAACTCATATATGTGGACACGAATATTTATGAACAAAACAATCTCTTGGAATACATACAAGCTCAATACCCAAAACGGTGACCCCAATGGCGCTGCATTTGTTAAACATAAAATCTGACTAATTTATATAAACATAGGTATATACATGCTGACAAACTCATTTTCGTTGACTTCGTGATAACACTCTCTTAGATTACATAGTCCAGTGTTTCTGATAATTCAGGCCGAGATCCTGATACATCTGACGACCCTGACAAGCAAGTAGTTTCCAACAATTTAGCTCAGTCCATCGATTCTTGTTCAAGTCCATGTGCATGGCATTTACTGTTGGCACTTTGAGGCCGGTCTTGTTTTAAACTAATGTTGGGATCCTTCAGTGCTTAATGTTCTAAACCAGTAGGATTTTCTTAAATCTAATCCGCTGAATTCTCTTAATACTTCAAATAGATTTTGTTAATTGCCCTGAATAAAATATCGACAACAATGACACTGTTTTTCACTTTTGTAGACGTACAAATAATCAACATAACCAATGTCCATACATCAATGACTATGAAGTGGACATGTAATACAAAATATCTACTATAATCTTAAGAAGACCATTAAGGTTTCGTTCCTGCAGTGTCTCCTCTCGCTTTGTATTTTGTGATTCCTATGGATAACCCAATCATCAAAACAGAGCCCAACAGAAGCATTCCGAAAGCCAGACCAGTCATGGAACCTACAAAATATACACAGACACAACTGAGGTTACGTGGGTGAGATGTCGAGTTGACAAGTAAACAATACACATCGACTTTAGTGATCTGAGTATAATTTATTCGTTTTGTTTGTTTGATTTGAGGTTATCTCGCTCATTCAACAAACAATACATGTTGCAACACAACCAACATAGCACAAGGGAACATTTTGTTTGAATGGGGTTTTTCGCCGTACTCAAGGTTATTTCACTTACATGACGGCGTGCCAGCCCAATCGGTGAAGGAAATCACCGTAAACGACGCTGACAACATGCAAGACAGGACATCCTGTGCCCCTTAGCCCAGTGAGCACCAGGGAACAGAAGGCTCCCACCCAACCACTGGCCACAAGGAAAAGAAAGTTATAAAAACACCAGGCTTTAATATTATTTTGTACAGAAGGAAGCAGTGATTTACAAAGCTTAAAACTTAACTTTCCAACCTGCATGCTTAAACAATGCAGGTCATCATTAAACCCAAGGATAGTAAGACCATATAGAAGAAGAGAAACTCCGAACAAAGAACTCATGTTGGTGTAGATAATTAAACCGTCATCAGTTGAATACAGGTATAGGTAAATGTGTTCAATTAATGATGATATAATAAAGCAGCAAATATATATAATCTATACCAACATGACTCCAATGTTCGGAGTTTCTTTACGTCTATGTTACCTGAAACTAATCTGTGGAACTATTGGTTTTAATAATAACAATACGATTGATTTTCTGCAGCCAATCACAGGTTCATAAGAAGCGACAAATGCTGAATTAAAGCAAGTGTCATTTAAAATTGTAGACTTGTTTGATAGGCATTTAGAAGATGAATTACATAATGAATAGTATACTTTTCTATGGATGACAACTTCTTTATTTTGTAACACTGCAACGGTTTGGTTTAGATGTTAAAATTGTCTCGGATCGAGAACGGTTTTAGGTAGGTAAAAGGTCTGAAACGTTGCATTGTTACTAAATAAAGAAGTTGTCATCTATAGAAAACTGTACTGGTAATTATATTTGGTAGAACCCATTTTGGTAAATGGGGTGTCAACTGTAACTCAACACTAGAAATTATAGCCCAGACATCAATACGCACTTTGGCTTTTGTCTGCTTCCAGTCACTCAACAAGTCTCTTTACAAGTTCACATATATATATATATGTCAAGCAAAATATTCGGTCTCTACATTTATACAAAAATATATATGTCAACCATCTTCATATGTCACATCTTCATGTCACACTTCACATGTCACAACTTCATATGCCAACCATCTTCATATGCCACATCATAATATGTCCACCTTCTTCATATGTCACATCATAATATGTCCACCATCTTCATATGTCACATCTTCATGTCACACTTCACATGTCACAACTTCATATGCCAACCATCTTCATATGCCACATCATAATATGTCCACCTTCTTCATATG